>JAQZBX010004968.1:0-24564 GCA_029593785.1 Cabassous unicinctus | reverse complement strand
ATGTATACCACATGTCCAGGGCAAGAATCAGGTAGAGAAGACCAGAGAAAAGTGAAACAGCTAAACTCAAACTACTCTAAAGGTCCAATAAAGGTTGGACCAAGCATCAAAAAAGAGCCTTAACACATAGCCAATCTACAACAAAACCCTAGGCAAGAAGGAAAAACTGACCTTCAGAGTTAGCACAACATAATCAGATGCCTAGACCTCAGCAAAAAAATGACAAGCCATACCAAGAAACAAGAAGTTACAGCTCAGTCAAGGAAGCAAATTAAAACTTCAAAGCACACAAAAACTTTGGAACAACTAATTAAAGAATTTCAAACAAATCTCCTGAATCAGTCTGAGGAGATGAATGAAAATATGGATAGACATAAACTAATGGTGGATGGAGAGTTAAAGGATATTGGGAAGACAATGTGTGAACAAAAAGAAGAATTAGAAAGTTTAAAAATAAACATAACAGAAACTTTGAGATAAAGGGTACAAAAATGGAGATTGAGAATAGAATAAAAGTAAACAGCAGATTTGAAAAGGCAGAAGAATCAGCAAGCTAGAAGAAAGGACAATTGAAATTATACAGTCAGAAGAACAGATAGAGAAAAGAATAGAAAACATTGATCAGTGTCTGAAAGACCTGAGTAACAGCATGAAGATACCAACTTATGCACCATGTGAGTCCCAGAAGGAGATAAGAAGGCGTAAGAGGCAGAATGAATACTTGAGGAAATAATGGCTGAAAATTTCCCAACTTTAATAAAAGACATAAACATACATGTACAAAAAGCACAATGTAACCCCAAAAATTAAACCCTAATAGATCTCCTCTGAGACACATACTAATAAGAATGTCAAATGCCAAAGATAAATATAAAATTCTGAAAGCAGCAAGAGAAAAGTGATTTGTCACATACAAGGGATCATCATAAGATTAAATGCTGATTTTGCAACAGAAACAATAGGGGCAAGAAGGCAGTGATGTGATATATTTAAAGTACTAAAAGAAAAAAAACTGTCAGCCAAAAATTCTTTCTCTGGCAAAAGTCTCCTTCAAAAATGAGGGAAAGTTTAAAACATTCACAGAAAAAAAAGAAATTGAGAGAGTTCATCACCAAAAGATATGCCCTACAGGAATTGCTAAAAGGAGTCCTTCAGGTTGAACAGAAAAGACAGGACACGGTGACTTGGAGCAGTGTGAAGAAGTGAAGATCTTCAGTAAATCTAATGTATAGCCAGAACTGCTTACATAAAGAAGAGCTAAAATAATAGACCTCACTTCACACCTGGACAACCTAGAAAAAGAACAGCAAACTAAATCCAAGGCAAACAAAAGGAAAGAAATAATATATTAGAGCAAAAATAAAAGAAATCAAAAATTAAAAAACAATAGAGAGCATTATATAACCAAAATCTGGTTCTTTGAAAAGATTAATAAAACTGACAAACTTTTAAGCAGACTGACCAAGAAAAAAAGAGAAGACACAAATAAATAAAATCAGAAATGTGAGATATTACTACTGACCACACAGAAATAAAAAGGATCATAAAAGGATAATATCAACAACAGTATGCCAACAAATTAGACCTAGTTGAATAGGACAAATTCCTAGAAACACACAAACAACCTACACTGACTCTAGAAGAAATAGAAGACCTCAACAAACCAATTACAAGTAAAGAGATTGAATTAGTCATCAAAAAACTCCCAAAAGAGTCCTGCTAATTCTCTAAAAGAATACCAAGACTCTCTAGAGTACATAGGCAGTGCCTAGTGAAAGAGGACTGCCTAATACACCAGGCCCTTGATATTAATGCTTGTAATTATGAATCTTATTCTTGTAAAATTGAAACTTAGCCTAGTAATATATATTGCCTAAGAGTTACCTCCTGAAAACCTCCTTGTTACTCCAATGTGGCCTCTCTCTAAGCTAAACTCAGCAGATAAGCTCACTGCCTTCCCCCCTGACATAGAACATGACTCAGGGATGAGCCTCCCTGGCACTGAGGTATTATTGTCAAGCACCAATTAGCAATGCATTTGGAAAAAGACCTTGCCCAAAAGGGGGAAAAATTGAATACAAATGAGTTTTTATGACTAAAAGATTTCAAAGTGACTCAGTTCATTCCAGAGTTTATGCTTATGAGTATCTCCGGAGGATCTCACTAACTGCCACAGTAAACAATGCCTCAAGCAAGGGGGATCCTGAGGACTCTAGAGACATCTAGACACTATAGGCAGGACAGACAACCCCAGGAAATTGGCACCCCATTGGTGGGCCTTACCTTGGAATATATGTTAACCTATCTCCCCAATGTATTAGAGCAACACTCATTTATAATTTTCCTACAAATGGTGCTTCTGCCCCTTTTATTTGAAAGTATAATTAGCACTATATTTGTTAAATATATGTCCCAGAGATTTAAATCTTTGGTCTGTTCATATGCTGGTTGAGCCCTGAATCTCAGCAGAGTTGAAACCAACACCTACTCTCCAGTTCATCAGACTCACCCAGGACAACTAACAAAAGGATGATGATAGACAACACCCATCCCCAAAAACAGAGAGGATCTACAACTGCAAGCAAGACAGTTCCATCCATCTGCCCCATGGGATCTAAGTCCCCTCTCAGTCAGAAGTAAAATTGGCATCACCATCCCAAAATCCTCAAGATTGAGGAATGAACAAACATATGGGGAGAATGCAACTATGGACCAAAGCAGACTTATTATTATTGTAGTAATGGAAGAACTTGTAGCACTGATATAAAGACAGTGGTCACCGGAGGTTCTGAGGGGAGGGAATGGAAGAACAGGTGTAATGTGGGGCATTTTGAGGACATTGGAATTGTTCTACATGATATTGCAATAACAGACACAGACCATTATGCATTTTGTCAAATCCTATAAAACTGTACAGTGAAAAGTATAAACCATAACGTAAACTATAGACCATGGTTTAGTAGCAATGCTTCAATATTTGTTCATCAATTATAACAAATGTACCACTCTAGTGAAAGATGTTATTAATGTGGAAAATGTATAAGGGGGAGGAGGTGGGGTTTATAAGAATCCCCTATATTTTTTAACCCCTATATTTTTGATGAAACTTTTATGTAATCTAAAACTTCTTTAAAAATAAAGGAAAATAAAGGGAAAAAACCTCTCAACAAAGAAAAGCCCAGGACCAGATGGCTTCACAGAGGGATTCTACCAAACATTCCAAGAAGAATTTAAGCCAATCCTGCTCAAACTCTTACAAAAAAAAAAAAAATTGAAGAGAAGGGAACACTAATTCTATGAGGCCAACATCATCCTAACACCAAAGGCAGATACAGACACTATAAGAAAATTACGGACCAATTTCTATATAGAGATGCAAAAATCCTCAACAAAATACTAGCAAATCAAAACTAATAGCAACTTATAAGAATTATAGACCATGATCAAGTCCCAGGTATGCAAGGGTGGTTCACTATTAGAAAACCAATAATGTAATACACCACATTAACAGAACAAAGGGAGGGAAAATAACATGATTGTCTCAATTGACACAGGAAAAGCCTTTAACAAAGTCCATCATCCTTTCATGATAAAAACACTTAGAAAAATAGGAATAGAAGGAAACCTCAACATGAAAAAGGGCATATATGTAAAGCCCACAGCTAACATCTTACTTAACAGTGAAAGACAAAGCGTTCTTCCTCGAAGATCTGGAACAAGACAAAGATACCCACTTCACCACTGTTATTCAACATTGTACTAAAATCTCTAGCTGGACTAATTAGGCAAGAAAAAGAAATAAAAGGCATCCAAATTAAAAGGAAAAAGTAAAACTTTCACTATTCACAGACAACATAATCCTATATATAGAAAGTCCTGAAAAATCTACAACAAAGCTACTAAAGCTAATAAGTGAATTCAACAAAGTGGTGGGTTACAAGTTCATCACGTAAAAATCAGCAGTGCTTCTTTAAACTAGAAATGAGCAATCTGAGGGAGATATCAAGAATGATATTCCATTTACATCAGAAAATAATAGAATGAAATATGCAGTAATGAATCTAACCACGGATGTAAAGGACTTGTATAGAAAAATAGAAAACTGCTAAAAAGAAATCAAAGAAGACCTAAATAAATGGAAGGACATTCCGTGCTCACGGATTGGAATCCAAAATATTGTTAAGATGTCAATTCTACCCAAAGTGATTTACAGATTCAATGCAATCCCAATCAAAATTCCCACAGCCTTCTTTGCAGAAATGGAAAAGCCAATCATCAAATTTATTTGGAAGGGTAAGGGACACTGAAGAGTAAAATCATCTTGAAAAAGAATGATGTTGGAGAAACCCCAGTTCCTGACTTAAAAATTTATTAGAAAGTGAGGGATAAGAATTGTGGGAGGATGGCATCAGAGTAGGCATGCAGGGCTCAACTCTCTTGCAAAAACAATGGAGAAAGAGCCAAAAGCTTTCCAAGGGACCTGCTTTGGGTATAGGCAGACCAGTTCAGTGCTTCACAACTCCCAGAAGGGTGAGGGACAGAGAGGCAAAAAACCCAAAACAACAAACATGAGTTACCAAACCCTCGCAGCAGGAAGGGCTCTGCTCCCCCACCCCCAAGATATTAAACTGGGGTAAAATCCCTGTCTCACTGCAGCTGACTATGAGGGAAACACACATCTTCCTCCCTGTCAGCTATTACAAGGGAAAAGGGAGGGGGAGTAGGGAAGGCTTTTCTTCAGTGAATTTGGAAGATCTGGGGGGAAAATAATAGGCAAGAGAGAGAAATTGGCCATCCAAGTAAATTCACTAACATATTCAGATGTCTAGACATCAGCAAAAAATTACAAGCCACACTAGGAAATAGGAAGAGATGACCCAGCCAAAGGGGAAAAAATATATATATTTTTATATATTTTATATATATATAAAATCTTAAATCCTGTATCTCTTTAGGATATATATCCTAAAGAGATACAGGATTTAAGACAATTAATCAATGATAATCACACAAGTCTCCAAAATCAATTTAAAGAATTGAAAGAAAATATGACTAAAGAGATAAAGGATATTAAGAAAATACTGGGTGAGCAGAAAGAACAAATTGAAAGTCTGCAAAGAAAAGGAACAGGACTTATGGGAATGAAAGGCATGATAGATGAGATTAAAAATACATTAGATCACTATCTGATTTTGTGATAATCAGGGTAGGCTAAACATTCGTTATATTAGAAACCATGCATGTGCCCCCAGACCAAGTTTTTCTCGCTAGGACTGGTTTTTAGAATGCTGGTGATAAACTAAGCCTGATTTATTATATGACCATCCTGTATGGGAAATGACTATAACTCTAGGTATCTTTGGTCAACCTTAAGAGATATAGCAGGGGGACGGATGTGGCTCAAATGGTTGAGCATCCATCTCCCATATGGAGGGACCTGGGTTCAATCCCCAGGACCTCCCGGTAAAAATTTAAAAAAGAAAAATATAGAAGGTGCATGGGCCACCAGGCCCCGCAAGTGGGTGAGCCCCCCAGGCCCCGTGAGCAGGTGTGCCCCCAGGCCCTGTGAGCGGGTGTGCCATCAGGCCCCATGGACGGGTGTTCCACCAGGCCCTGCAAGTCACACAGCAAGATATGACATAACAGGAGAGTGACACAGGGAGAGCCAAGACGAGATGCACTGAAAAACCAGGAACTAAGGTGGCGCAGGCAGTAGGACACCTTTCTCCTACATAGGAAGTTCCGAGGATTAAATCCCGGTGAAGACAGGAGGAGAAGGATGAGAAGAGAGGGCAGGAAACAGACATGGAGAGTTGCCCAGCAAATGGACACAAAAACAGCAAAAATGGGGGTGTGGAGTAAAAATGGATATAAATAAATAAATAAATAAATAAATCCTTTTTTTAAAAAAGGATAGGGGAGTAAGATACGGACTATAATTAGTAGTAACACTCTGACTATGCTCTTTCATAATTTGTTAACAAATGTTTTACAACAATGCAAAGTATTTGTGGTGGGGTGATGTGGGGGAGCCCTGTATGATGTTGTGCATGTTTGTTTTGTAAGTTCACAATGTTTACTGAACACTTGTTGTTTGTGTATGTACATGTATGAATGATATACTTCAATAAATTGTTTTTAAAAAAATACATTAGAGCGAAGCGGATGTGGCTTAAGCAGTTGGGCATGCGCCTACCACATGGGAGGTCCCGGGTTCGGTTCCCAGTGCCTCTTATAGAAGATGAGCAAGACAGCGAGCTGACGCGACAGGCTGGCATGGCAAGCTGATGCAACGAGATGATGCAATGAAGAGACACAGGAAACACAATGAGAGACACGACAAGCAGGGAACAGACGTGGCTCAAGGGAATGGATTCCGCCCCTCCACATGGAGGTCCTGGGTTTGGTTCCCGCTGCCTCCTAAAAAAAGAAGGCGAGCACACAATGATGGACACAGAGAGCAGACAGCGAGCACAAACAATGGGGGGGGGGATAAATAAATAAAATAAATCTTTTAAAAAAATACATTAGAAGCACATAAGAGCAGATTTGAATTGCTCAAAGACAGAATTAATTATTTCAAAGACAGAACACCTGAACAGGAAAAAAACAGAACAGAAACAGAAGAAAATGGAAAAAATGGAACAGTCTCAAGGAATTGAATGACAATGTAAAATGCAAAACCATACACATTATCAGTATCCCAGAAGGAGAAGAAAATGGAAAAGGGGCAGAAAGAATATTTGAGGAAATGATGACTGAAAACATCCCTACCCTAATGAAAGACAAAAATATCAGTATCAAAGAAGGACAACGCACCTCAAACAGAATAAATCCGAATAAACCTACTCTAAGACACCTACTATTCAGGATGACAAATATCAGAGATAAAGAGAGGATCCTGAAAGCGGTAAGAGAAAAGCAAAGCATCACATACAAGGTAAACATGAGAAGATTAAGTGCCAACCTCTCATCAAAAACCAAGGAGGAGAGAAGAAAGTGATATGATGTATTTAAGGTATTGAAAGAGAAAAACTGCCAGCCAAGAATTCTGTATCCAGCAAAGCTGTCCTTCAAAAATGAAGGGGAGGAGTTCAAAGTCTTCACAGACAAACAAAAACTGATAGAAGATGTTACCAAAACACCAGATTTACAAGAGATACTAAAGGGAGTGCTGCAGCCTGAAAGGAAAAAACAAGGACAAGAGACTTGGAGAAAGAGTGTAGAAACGAACAATGAAAGGGTAAGAGGATAGATGATATGACAACAGAAAGCCAAAGGTCAAAATGGATGAAGTAAGTAATGTCTTTACAGTAATAACATTATGTTAATGGCTTGAACACCCCAATCAAAAGACATAGACTGATAGAATGGATGAAAAAAATATGAGCCATCTATATGTTGTCTATAAGAGACTCATCTCAGATGTAAGGTACAACCAGATTAAAAGTAAAAGGTTGGAAAAAAATACTCCATGCAAATAGTAACCAAAAAATGAGCTGGAGTAGTGATACTAATATAGGACAAAATAGATATTAAATGAAAAATTGTTATAAGGGATGAAGAAGGTCATTATATATTAATAAAAGGGACAATTCAACAAGAAGAAATAACTATACTAAATATTTATGCATCTAACCTCAGCGTCCTAAGATACCTGAGGCACACACTGGCAAAGCTGAAGGGAGAAAGATGTCTCGGCAATAATAGTTGAAGACTTCAATACACAACTCTCAGTATTGGATAGAACATCTGGAGAAAGGATAAATGAAGAAACGGAGAGCTTGAATAATATGATAAATGAGCTAGACCTAAGACATCTATAGAGCATTGCACCCCAAAACAGCAAGAAATACTTTCTTTTCAAGTGCTCATGGATCCTTCTTCAAGATAGACCATATGTTGGGTCACAAGACAAATCTCAATAAATTTAAAAAGATTGAAATTATATAGAACACTTTCTCTGATCATAGCAAAATGGAGCTGGAAATCAATAATGGAAGGAAAAAGGGAAAATTCATAAATATATGGAGATTAAACAACTCTTAATAATCAGTGGGTCAAAGAAGAAATTGCAAGTGAATTCTAAAATAATCAGTGGGTCAAAGAAGAAATTATCTTGAGATGAAAGAAAGTGAGAACACAGCATATCAAAACCTATGGGACACTGCAAAGGCAGTGCTAAAAGGAAAATTTATAGCCCTCAATGCTTACATTAAAAAAGAAGAAAGAGCTAAAGTTGAAGATCTAATTGTACAGCTGGAAGAATTAGAAAAGGAACAGCAAACTAATCCCAAACCAAGCCAAAGGAAAGAAATACTAAACATCAGAGCAGAAATAAATGAAATTGAGAAGAAAAAGAAAATAGAATCAATAAAACCAAAAGTTGGTTCTTTGAGAAGATCAACAAAATCAACAAACTGTTAGCTAGACTGACAAAGAAAAAAAAGCAGAAGCAGCAAATAAATAAAATCAGAAATGAGAGGGGAGACATTACCACTGACCCTGTAGAAATAATAAAGATCATAAGAGGATACTATGAACAACTGCATGGAAAACTAGAAAATATAGATGAGATGGACAAATTCCTAGAAACACATGAACCACCTACACTGACCCTAGAAGACTTAGAAGATGTCAACAAACCCATCACAAGTGAAGAGACTGAAACCATCATTAAAACCTCCTAAAAATGAAAAA
This sequence comes from Cabassous unicinctus, assembly GCA_029593785.1. NCBI lineage: Eukaryota > Metazoa > Chordata > Mammalia > Cingulata > Chlamyphoridae > Cabassous > Cabassous unicinctus. The sequence goes on along the minus strand of JAQZBX010004968.1, from coordinate 15,864 downwards.
CCCAGGAACAGATGGCTTCACAAGTAAATTCTACAAATCATTCAAAAGATGACCTAATACCAATCTTGCTCAAGCTCTTCCAAAAAAGTAAACAGGAAAGAATGCTACCAAACTCATTCTACGAGGCCAACACCACTCTAACACCAAGACCAGATAAAGATACCACAAAAAAAGAAAATCACAGACCAATATCTCTAATGAATATAGATGCAAAAATCCTCAGCAAAATACTTGCAAACAGAATCCAAAAGCACATTAAAAGAATTATACACAGCAATCAAGTGGGTTTTACCCCAGGTATGCAAGGGTGGTTCAACACAAGAAAATCAATTAGTGTAATAAATTACATTGATAAATTGAAGAATAAAAATCACATGACCCTCTCGATTGATGCAGAAAATGCATTTGACAAAATACAGCACCCTTTCTTGATAAAAACACTCTAAAAGATAGGAAAAGAAGGAAGCTTTCTCAATATGGTAAACTGCAGATATGAAAAAACTACAGCTAGCATCGTGTTCATTGGTGAAAGACTGAAAGCTTTCCCGCTGAGATCAGAAACAAGACAAGGATGCCCACTGTCAGCATTGTTAGTCAATATTGTGCTTGAAGTTCTAGCTAAAACAATTAGGCTAGACAAAGAAGAGTTGCCCAAATAGGAAAGGAAGAAATAAAACTTTCACTTTTCACTGATGACATGATCCTCTACCTAGAAAATCCTCAAAAATCCACAACAAAGCTACTAGAATTAATAGACAAGTTCAGCAAAGTGGCGGTACACAAGATTAATACATAAAAATCAATAGCATTTCTATACACCACTGATGTGCAATCTGAGGAGGAAATTAGAAAAAACTTCCATTTATAATATCAACTAAAACAATCAAATATTGAGGAATAAACTTAACCAAGGACATATAGGACCTGTATTCTGAAAACTACAAACCATTGCTAAAAGAAACCAAAGAAGACTTAAATAAATGGAAGGAAATTCCGTGTTTATGAATTGGAAGGTTAAATATCACTAAAATGTTAATTCTACCCAAACTGATTTACAGATTCAACGCAATCAAAATAAAAATCTCAACAGCCTTTTCTGCAGACATCAAAAAGCCAATAATCAAATTTATTTGGAAAGGGTAAGGGACCCCGAATAGCAAAATATGTCTTAAAAAAGAAGAACTAAGTTGGAGGACTCTCACTTCCTGACTTTAAAGCATATTACTTAGCTACAGTGTTTAAAAAAACAAACAAACAAAAAAATAACCGCATGGTACTGGCCTAAGGACAGACAGGCTGACCAAGGGAATAAAATCGAGAACTCAGAAATAGACCCTCAGATCTACAGTCAAGTGATTTTTGACAAGGCTGTTAAGCCCAGCCAGATGGGCCACAACAGTCTAATCAACAGATGGTGCTGAGAGAACTAGATAGCCATATCCAAAAGAAAAAAACAAGACCCCTATCTCACACCTCATACAAAAATTAACTCAAAATGGATCAAGGACCTAAATATAAAAGTGACAACCATAAAACTCCTAGAAGAAAATGTAGGAAAACATCTTCGAGATCTTGTGGTCGGTGGTAATTTCTTAAACCTTACAACCAAAGCATGAGCAACAAAAGAAAAAAATAGATAAGTGGGGCCTCCTCAAAATTCAACACTTTTGCACCTCAAAGACTTTGTCGAAAGGGTTAAAAGGCAGCCGGCTAAATGAGAAAAAATATTTGGCCATCATATATCTGATAAGAGTTTAATATCCATGATATGTAAGGAAATCATACAACTCAACAATAAAAAGATAAACTATCCAATTAAAAAATGGGCAAAAGACTTGAAAAGACAACTGTCCAAAGAAGAAATATAAATGGTAAAAAACACATGAAAAAAATGTTCAGCATCACTAGTGATTACAGAAATGCAAATCAAAACTACAATCAGATATCATTTCACACCTATGATGGCCACTATTGAAAAGTCAGAAAACTGTATGTTGGAGAGGATATGGAGAGATAGGAACACTTATTCACTGTTGGTGGGAATGTAGAATGGTACAGCCACTGTGGAGGACTCTTTGTCAGCTCCTAAGGAAGTTGAATATAGACTTGCCATGTGACCTGGCAATACCTTTGCTAGGTGTATACCCAGAAGAACTGAGAGCAATGACACGAATAGACATCTGCACAGTGATGTTCATAGTGGCATTATTCATGATCGTCAAAAGCTGGAAACAGTCCAAGTGTCCATCAACTGATGAATGGATAAATTGTGGAATATACACGTGATGGAATATTATGCAGCAGTAAGAAGAAATGAAGTCGTGAAACATATGACAACATGGATAAACCTGGAGGACATTATGTTGAGTAAAGCAAGCCAGACACACAAGGAAAAATACTGCATGATTGCGCTATTATGAACTAAATATATTCTGTAAACTCATGGAGTTAATAATTAGAACATAGGTCACCAGAAAATAGAAGGAAGGTAGATGATGGAAAGCTGAGGGTTAATCTGTGCAGAATTGGTTAAAAGGTTGTTTGTAAATCTTTGGAAATAAATGGAAATGGTGAGAGCATATCATTGTGTTTGTGACTAGCAGAGCTAATATATGGTTATGACAGTGGTTGAAATGGAAAGTCTAGGACATGTATATTACTAGAAGGAAAGGTAAAAAAATGTAACAAGGGACTGTATAACATAGTGAAACCTTATGTAAAATACGAATACAGGTGATATTGCATATATAAGACTGTTTTGACAACATAGAAAAAAAAACAGAATAGCAGCTATGTACGGCAGGGGAAGCATAGAGAGACTGAGAGGTGATGAGTTTTGTTTGCTTGGTTGTTTGGTTTTCGTTTTTTAGTATTATTACTGGAATAATGAAAATGCTCTAAAAATGATTGAAATGAATGCACAACTATGTGATTATGCCAAATACCATTGATTGTACACTTTGGATGGATTTATACTTTATTAATATGTATCAATAAAATTGATTTGTTTATTAAAAAGCCATTGATTATACACTTTGGATAGATCATATGGTATGTGAATATATCTCAATAAAACTGCTTAATAAATAAGTAATTGTACAAAAATAGCCAGAAATAGCAGCTATGTACAGCAGGGGAAGCATAGAGAAATTGAGAGGTGAATAATTTTCTTGTTTGTCTGTTTTTGTTTATTATTATTATTGCAAGAATGAAAATGCCCTAATAATGATGGAAGAGATGAATGAAAGCACAACGATGTGATGATACCAAATACCATTGATTGTACAGTTGGGATGAATTGTTTGCTTTGTTAATATATATCAATAAAATTGATTTGTAAAATGGAAAAAAAAAAACTTATTACAAAACCACAGTGATCAAAACAGGGTGGTACTGGCATAGGGAAAGATAGATATATAGACCAATAGAATTAAATTGAGAGTTCAGAAATAGACCCTCATATCCATGGCCAATTGAGTTTCGCAAGGCTGTCAAGTCCACTCAATTGAGAAAGAATAGTCTCTTCAACAAATGGTGCTGGGAGAACTGGATATTCATATTCAAAATAATTGAAAGGGACCCATATCTCACACCATATACAAATCTCAATTCAAAATGGATCAAAGACCTAAATATAAGAAGCACAACTATAAAACTCCCAGAAGATGTAGGAAATATCTTCAGGATGATGTGTTAGGCAATGGTTTTTGAGACTTTATACCCAAAGCACAAGCAAAAAAAGATAAAATAGATAAATGGATCCTCATTAACATTAAAACCTTTTCTGCATCCAAGGACTTTACCATGAAAGTGAAAAGGCAACTTACTCAATGGAGGAAAATATTTGGAAACCACATATCTGATAGAGGTTTAATATCCAGAATATATATATATAGAAATCCTACAACTCAACAAAACGACAAACAATCCAATTAAAAACGGGCAAAAGGCTTGAATAGGCAGTTCTCCAGAGAGGATATACAAATGGCCAAAAATCACATAAAAGATGCTAAACATCTTTACTTATTAGGGAAATGCAAACCAAAACCGTAACGAGATACCATTTCACACACACTAGAATAGCTACTAAAAAAAAAAAAAAGAAAGAAAATTACAAGTGTTAGAAAGGAGGTAAAGAGATAGGAGCACTCATTCATTGCTGGTGGGAATGTAAAATGGTGTAGCCACTGTGGAAGACAGTTTGGCAACTCTTTACAAAGCTAAGTATAGAATTATCATATGGCCCAGTAATTTCACTTCTGGGTATATCCCCAAAAGAATTGAAAGCAGGGACACGAACAGATATTTTTGCACTGATGATAATGGCATTATTCACAATTTCCATAGTGGAAGCAACCCAAGCAACCAACATATGACTGGAAAAACAATGTGATATATATATAAAATATGGAATATTATTCAGCCATAAAAAAGAATGTTCTCACACATGCAACAACATGGATTAACTTTGAAGACATCATGTTGAGTGAAATAAGCTAGACACAAAAGAACTAATATTGTATGATCTCACTGCTATGAGATAATTAGAACAAGAAAACTCAAAGAATCAGAATTGGAGTATAGGTAACCAGGGGCCGGGTAGGGAGTATGGAATAGGGAATTAATACCGAGTTGTACAAAACTTCTATTTAGGCTGATTGTAAAGTTTTGCTAGTGGGTGGTGGTGACAGTGGCACAACATTGTAAGTATAATTAACAGCACTGAATTATATATGTGAATGTGGTTAAAAGGCAAAATTTTAGGTTGTATGTATATTACTAAAACAAAATTTTTAAAAAACATAGGACTGTATACACAAACAGTGAACCCTCTTTTAAGTGAAGGAACATAGTTAATAGTATAAATATAGTTAATAGAATTATAAAAAAAATGTTCTTTCATGAACTGTAACAAATACTGTATATCACACTAATACAGGGTGTTAATACTAGGGTGGTATATGGGATCTTTGTATTTTATGCACAACTTTTCTGAAAGCCTACAACATCTCCAATTTAAAAAAAAAGAAAAAGAAAAAATTTCTTCTTACCATACTGGTACTATAATTCAAGAATATGATGCAACAAAAACTCATCAATCATGCTGAAGATAACACCCCACCCTCAGATTATAGCAATGGCTTCCAAACTCCTGTCCCTAAACCTTCATTTGTCCCTCCAGACCAAATAATGCAAGAAAAGCTTGTCAATGTAAGATATAGCTTATAACTGTTCAAGGCATTCTACCCATGTAGGTTGTAGATTCCTTGAAGATACTTTCCATAGTACATCTACATGAAAAACTGGCAATCTGTCACTCTCAATCACCAACCCTGGCCTGGGTCCAGCAAAACACCTGACATGAATCTTAAACTGACCATCTAAGCCATCCACTCACAAAGCCAAGTGTTCAGGCAGAATCAGGCAGAAAGACAGAGGAGCCTGGCTTAGTAAACCATACTGGCCAAAAATGACCCCAAGCCTTCTATGGACATTTTTCCATGCAAAAGTCAAAACAGCTTCATGAAATAGAAATTATTATTCTCATTTTATAGACAATGAATTTGATCTTAGTTTATATAATTTGCCCAAAATAACACAAGCAACAAGAGACAGCACGAGGATTCAAACCCAGATCGGTCCAATTTCTAACCACATGCTCTATCCACAGACCCAATATCAATACATGTTGGTTCTCCTCTCTGTGACTTTAACCATACTATGCAATGTAATGTTTTTAAGTATAAAATTGAGGCGGGGGAACCCTCAACCAACAAAAACAAGGCAATGTCTCTTACGCAGTCTTAAAAAATAATAAAGTACTGCATTTTGTTCTTGCCCTGAGTAAAACTAAATTTCTCCAACAGCATCAGATGTATTACTAATTACACAATTACATTATGCAATCATGCTGGTAATAAAATTCTTGGAGTGTTTTCAGTAAATTCAACTTTGGAGAAAATAATGGCTTGCTTTACAATTATTTACTAAATTAAGCAATGCCTTATTCAACATTGTTTTTAATAATTCAGGTGAAGGATGTTTTATTAAGAATATTTCCCAAAAACAAGTTAAAAAATAATTCCATCTCTTATAGCATATGTGGTTGCTACAGAAAGGTATTTTTAAAATATTTAATATTCCTACTTTGTCAGAGAATGGAGTACTTTTCACCCTTTCCGTGATTCTTTCCACTGGGATTAAGCTGCCTCTCCCTCCTTTCCCCAGGACTGGCAGAGCTGGTAAGGAAATGCCACAATTTCATTTACTCTCCTCAGTAGGTGACTACAGATGTTTGCAAGCCAACTATCCCTTAGGAAACAAAGAATTTTTTTTTTTAAATGCCATGAAAGATGTTTTTACCCCTCTCCAAAGTTGGCTGCAACATCTCCCATCCCACATGCCCTTCTGCATTGTGACTTTTCCAGCCCCTCATCAAGAGGTGGAGTCTACTTCATCTCCTTAAATCTGGGCAGCCTGAGATCTAGTGGACCAGTAGAATACGGCAGAAGTGAAACTGCCCGAGTTCTGAGCATAGCATTTAACCGGCCTGGCAACTTTTGCTTCCTTCTTCTTGGAACACTCATTCTTGAGATGTTCCCTTTCAGAACCCCTCACTATGCAGTGTAACACCCAAGCCACACAGAGAGACCACATGAAGGAACCACCCTTAGCTGCCAGCCATGTGAGGGTGACATCTTGGACGGCCAGTACAGTTGAGCCTTCAGATGACCATAGCCCATGCCGCCATCTAACTGCAACCACAGGAGCAATGCCAACCAAGAGTCCCCCAGCTGAGCCCATCCAACCCACAGAAATGTAAGTGAGACCGAGTTATTTTAAGCCACTGAACTTTGGGGAGGTTTGTTACGCAGCAATAGAAAACCAAAGCACTCTTCTTCCAATTAATAATATATGTGGACCAAGACCAGTAAGTGGGGGACAGAATCTTAATTAAGAAACAAGTAGAAGTTTCCTGCTTTTCTGTGGGCCCCAGTTTTCCCATCTGTGAAACACAGGGGTAGGGTTAGGTCAGGAATCAAAAACTAGTCAGAAGTCACAAACTAGAAGTCTTCAGGGGTGGTCACTGTTTGGAACAATATTTCTAATAACCTGGTGGAAGCGGCACATTTACTGGTGATGAAGCCCCACTGGCTAACTAAAAACCAAGCTCCTTGTTTTTGGCTGGCATTATATTAACTCAGTGTGCCAACACTGTTCCCTTCTGCTAATCAGAAGCTGGTTAGCAGTCACATATGGCTTTTATAGCTAAAAATGAAATACAGAATTAAATGCTGCTTAATTCCAGCAATTTGTTCTGCATACAAAAAAAAAATGTTTCAAAACGTGAGCTTCCTGGCTGAGAAAGGAGTCCTCAAGGATGAAAAGGAGGGAATGACAGGACAATGTTACCTCTGATAATGCAAATAACTTCCACATATCTACCATTTGTTATGGACCAGGCTGCTCACTAGGTTACATATATTATAAAGATCAGCTCATATAATTCCTCAAATAACCCATATGGTGAGTACTATTGCCATCCCCATTTGACAGAGGAGAAAACTGAGGCATAGGGAAGCAATCTACCTTAACTAGTAAATGGCAGATCCAGGAATTCAAACCCATCAAATTTCAATGTCTGCATGATACTGGCTATCAAAAATTCCATATTTGCATCTAACTCAAATTTAATGTCCCCAAAGATTGTTCCTTCCATCTCCCCTCTTCTTCAATAACTGAGTCAGAAGGACAGCTAGAGTTTAAATGGGAAAACAGGTGTTTATCATGGCATGAAGAAATGGGACTGGGTGTTCTATGTGACTGGTCAAAATCACCGAGGGATGAGCACTCACAAACTGCTTCTGGGATCTGAATTGGTACCAATCCTTTGGAGAGCTCTTCGCAACATTGAGTAATGTTGAAGATGGGACCACACCATGTCCCAGTGTGATGGTTAATTTTATGTGTCAACTTGGCTAAGCTATGGTGTCCATTTGTTTGGTCAAACACTAGCCTAAGTAGATGTTGCTGTGAGGGTCGAAGATGTGATTAGCATCTACAATCGTTGACTCTAAGTAAGTGAGATCAACCTCAATAATATGGGTGGACCTCTTCCAATCAGTTGAAGGCCTTAGGAACAAAAAACTGAGATTTCCCAGAGAATAAGAAAGTCTGACCCAAGACTACATCATCAACTTTTGTCTGAATTTCCAACCTGCCAGCCTCCCTTATAAATTTCAGATTCAAGACTGCAACATCAACCCTTGCCAGAATTCCCATCCTGCTGGCCTGCCCGACCAATTTCAGACTTGCCAGCCCCAACAATTTCTTCAGCCAATTCCTTAAAATAAATCTCTTTATACACACACACATTCACACACACTGTTGGTTCTGTTTCTCTGGAGAACTCGGATACACCTGGCAATCCCATTCCTAAGTATATGCCCCAGAAAAACTCAAGCACATGGAACAAGGAAGGACTTATGTGGAGACTTATCATACTGTGTTGATTACAGAAAAAACTTAGAAGCCACCTAAACATCCACGAACAGACTAATGGAAGAGTAGACACTATATAATTGTCATTTGAGGAATTATAATACAGGATCTAAAATGAATCAACTAGAACTACATGTTTCATCATGGATAAATGTCAAAAACAATGTTAAAGGGAAAAGACAAGTTGCAGAAAGATACATACAGTATGATTCCATTTCCATAAAGTTTTATAAAGTGCAGAATTTTTACATATTTCTTATGCATACATATATACATAGAAAATATTAAATACTTAACTTATGATCATGCTTAGCTATGGGAATGCAAAAGAGCCACATAAAAGGCTTATATCTTATTCCCCAAACTTGGTGGTAAATACATGGTGCCCGTTATATTATCAATTCATTTTAGATGCTTGAAAGATTTCTTTTTTTTTTTAATTGCTCAAGGACCCAACGTCCAACCCATACCTCATCTTTTGGCCTCGAGTATACTCTGCTCGGCCATTTCTCCACCTGTTCCCCATAGCTTCCCACCACTAGTCCCTAATCTGGACCTCATGCTTTCTTTCAATCAGAAGAAGTTAATGACCTAGAGTTTAAAGTATAAGCATTTGAGGATGGATTGCATTTTAAAAGCTTCAAGTAGGAAGGGATTTCAAGACCTAAAGCAGTGAAACTATAATGGTAGAATGATTTTCATTGAGTCCTGCTTGGCATCTGTTCAAATCACATTCATTCCATTTTTAAAATATTTATTGAGCATCTGCTAAGTGCTAGGGACTCAGAGGCTGTCCCATTGCAAAGTTCCAAGGGGAAGTGGTGATCCCTGTAGTCATGCTCTGCAGGCCCTGAGCCCCAGTAGACAAGGCATAAAAGGGCCTTGCTCTGTTCACATAGGTGACCACTTCAAATGGAATGAATACTCAGTAATGGATGCTCTACGTAATCCCACTGCCTCATTTTACCAAAAGGGGAAACAGAGATCCAGAGAGGGAAGTTGAGTTGCCTAAGGTCACAGAGCAGAGATGAGGGCTCAAGTCTCTGGACTCCCAGATGGTGCTCATTTCACTGCCCTATAAGGTCTCTTTCTATATTCTGTAAGATTGTTCCTGAGTGATGGAGCAAACAAATAAGGAAGAATAAAGAACCACTTGTCCTCTTCTGGAAATGATCCCACTTCTCTTCCCACCTTTTCCCTTTACCTGGCTATCAAGAAACAGGTGCAAAAATGATGTGATCAGGGAAGCAGATGTGGTTCAACCAGTTAGATGCCCGCCTACCACATGGGAGGTCCCAGTGCCTCCTAAAGAAGACGAGGAGACACTGCACCTGCCACAATGAGCAGACGCCTAAATGAGCAGATGCCACAAGGCAGCAGACACCACAGACCATGGGGAGCAGATGTGGCTCAGGCCATTGGGCACTCGTCTCCCATGTGGGAGGTACTGGGTTTGGTTCCCAGTGCCACCTGGAGAAGGCAAGCAATGAGCAGACAGATGACAGAACCATCTGGAGGAGGTGGGATAATTTTTAAGTAAATAAATCATTTTTTAAATGATGTGGTCAATTCCAATGCTTGTCACACCTTCCCTTGCTATGGATCCAGTGTTACCATTCACTAGTCATTTGACAAAGCAAACAGCAGTTCCCATTGCAGCAGGACTCAGCCAGGCAAATAGCTCTTCCATAAGCAGGATGGGGAGACAGAGAAATAAAGGCACGAGGAAGAGATGAGAAAAGCCCAGGCTGAGAGCCAGGAGGCTGCATTCTCACACCAACTTTGCCACTCACAGTTTGGGTGACCTTGAACAAGCATTTCCCCTCCCTGGACCTCCATTTATTCACTGGGTTCTAGGATAAAAGCATCCTAACTTTTATCAATGACAAATATCACCAATGAGGGTTTGCAGCCTTACTACATGATCTGCCTTGAACACAGGCTCTAAAGAGCAACAGAACTGATCACAGCCCTCTGTGATTTGTGATGTCCTCCATCAGTTCCCCTTTCTTCTGGGACATATCCTCTGCTGGACCCTTTGAAAACCATACTCTCCACCACTCTCAGGCCATGAGCTTTGGAGAGAGTTCCACCCCTAACTCCAGGTGTGGAACACAGAACCCAGACCTAAGCCAATCAGACCAGCCCATTCTCCTGGACCTAGTGATTGATTCAGGGGTAGACATGTGACTCAAGCAGAGTAAATGAGAGAAGGTGCCTTTTGCTGAGAATACCAATGTGGAGGTGAATGCTCTTCCCTGCTGGGTATGAAGCTGAGAAGATGGTAGTTCTTGAGTTGCTGCTTTCAGCTTGGAGCCTGGAAACAAGCTTATGTTGCAGAAAATGGAGCCGAGAGAGAGAGAGAAATAAATTGGTTCCCAATGGCATTATTTGAACCCAGACTCAAACCACCCATGCAGCCAGCCCTATCCTCTGGACTTTTAAATGTCCTTGAACCATTACATTTTCTTTTTTGCTTACTTGAGATGGGCTTTGCAATTGAAAGGATCCTGAAGGACACACTGTCCCACACAGGAAGGTCATCAAGCCTCTTTGTCTTCAGTGGTAGGGACCGCTGTACCTCTTAGTTTTCTTCTAAGCTCATTTTGTCCTTGCCTTTCTGAGCCACTCCAAGGGAGACATCAGGGAGCAGCCGAGAGGAGAGACAGAGGAAATGACAGATGTGAAGGGGGAAAACATGCACAGCTGCAGGGCTGGCTGACACTTACGGGAAGTGTTAAATCACTAGGGTCTTCTGGGTTGTTTAATATCATATATTGATTTGCTTTTGTTTCCCTGAAGGGAAGAAGGATTTGACTAACAGCCAGTGTTCCCATGAGAGCAAGTGCCAGAAGGGTTTTACTGAACACAGAAGACTAGAAAGCCAGAACAGAAAAAGAAAAAGGGAAGAATGATGGCTTATGAAATTGGAAAATAATATGTACCACATTGAGGCTGACATGGCCCTGAACAAGGAGGTGAAAAAAGTGAAATTTATCTTGGGCATCTTGCCACTTCCTCTAATAGCATCTCTAACCTCTTTCCTACTTCCCTACTCCTCTCTTCGAGAGTACCATCTTGATATATCCAGAAAACAAAGGTAATTAGAGTTGTTCTTAAGTACTTTCACACATTCAGTACTTGTCTTTTCACATATGCTCTCATCTATCCACTTAATTAGTATTGATTGGGTGTCTATTACATGCCAGAGTAATCTTTTATTGTTGTTGTTCTTTTTAGGACACCATCTGAATTTATCATTGCATTTATCATTGTAATTTAAATTGCTAATTCTTTAGACTTACGTAAGCATCAGGTCACTGTTTGGTCCTCACAGCATCCCCGTGTGGAGAGCAAGTAGACTGCCCTGGCTGATGCTGAAGGAGAACCAGGACGGTCACTGTATCCCCACACCTAGCTTAGTGTCCAGCCGAGCAGGGGGCTGTCGGCAGTTCACAAAGGAATTACATGAACGTCCTTTGCAAAGAGTAGGAAACAGAGGCTCAGAGAGGAGAAGCAGCTCACCCGAGTGAGAGTCAGATGGATTAGAACCCTGTTTTGTTTTTGTTTTTTTAACACTTCCTTTACCAAGTACCCTCCACTCCATGCACCTTCCATTCCTCTCTAGCCTGCCTGGCTGCAGTTCTACATAAACTCACAAGCATCTCCACCCAGACCGGTCCCCCAGTCTCTCTCTGTCCCCCAAGCCAAGTACAGAGGAAGCAGCAGGCCTGGCAGGAGACAAGTGCTGGCATTCTCTGCCAACCCTACATCCTTGGGAACACCACACCAAAGGGGAAAACGAGGGGCCGACAAGGCAACTTTCTCCTGGATCCACTGTCTGGTTTCCTCTTTTCTTTTAAAATAATAATTTTTTATTTTTAGAAGATACTTAGATTTCATAAATGTTACACAAAAAATATAGGGATTCCCATATGCCCCACTCCCCACACCCTCCCACATAAACATCCTTCATTAGTGTAGCACATTCATTGCAATTGATAAATGCATCCTGGGGCTTTGCCACTGAGCATGGACCATACTTCACATTGTAGTCTACACTCTCTCCCACACAATTCTGCATGTTATGGGACAATATAAAATGTCTTATATCTGTCATTGCAGTGTCATTCAGGATAATTCCCAAGTCCTGAAAAAGCCCCCGTATTACAACTGTTTTTCCCCATCCCTGCTCCCAGAGCCTCCAAGTGGTCCCTTTTCCTTTTGACACACTTGGATATATTTTCCTTGTGATATTAATGTCATCATCATCACTGATGTTTATTGGGCGCTTACTATATATCAGGCACTGTCCCAAGCCCTCTCACATGTGTTACCTCATTTAATTTGCTTACAATCATGAGGTTATATAATTACTATTCTCTCTGCCAATGAGAGAACTGAGGCTCAGAGACAGCTACAAAGTCATGTAACTACTAACTAGTAGAGTCTGGATCGAAAGCCAGGTCTCTCTGATCTCCCCTCCTTCTACAGGCCTGCACTAACCACTAGGCAGGAAGGGAAGACATCACATTTTTCAAGTGCAGGCACTCCTTGACTTCTCACCTGCTTTCTTTCTTTTCCTCTGTAACAAACTTTGGGCAAGTCACTTTGCTTCTCTGGGCTTTGGTATCTTTATCTGTGTAAGTGAAGAGTTGTACTAGAGCTAGCTGGCCTTGAAGTAACCTACTGACTCTGACATCCCATTTTCAGATTCCTTTCTTTATCTGAGCTAGACTGAGTTGATTGCTGTTGTTTGCAATCAATCTCTAATACCTGATCTTACCAAGAGCCTAAAATAGTCACCACTTATTGAGGACTTACATGTATCAGACTTTGTACTAAGGACTGGACTTCATTTCATTTTGTCTCCATCATCACCCTATGAAGTAGGTATCATTATCCCCATTCCACAGATGGTGACACTTAGATTCAGAAAGATTAAGTCATTTGCTCACGCTCATAGTGCCAGAGTTAAGATGCAGGTTTGCCTAACCACAAAGTCTGTGTTTCCAACCTCTACATTCCCTGAAATATCCTGCACATCATATCCATGTTGACTGTAATCTTTAAAGGGGAGATGCCAAGACCAGTTGGTACTGTAGGGTGTTGTATGTTTATTCTGTGACCTTATATACCCCCTGGGCATAGCACCATGTACCTCTGGGGATGCTCGTGTGCCACACTTGAGAAATAGAAAATGAAGTAGGTCATTCAAAACTTATTTATGAACATTTCCAAAGTTGCCAGCTCACTCAGGAAGGTGACTTCAGGCACCCACTCATATCTGCAGTCCACTCCTGGGTGCAGCAATTTCACTGCACTTGCAATAACCGCCTGGCTGCAGTACTCCACCCCTGCCTCTCAGAAAGCTTTTCATCTTCCAAAAAGATGGTCAAGAATTATTTCACATGCTTATTTGTTTGGGGTGATTTAGAAGTGGTAATATTTTTTTCCTTCTCCAATACTTTTAGTCAAGGATTAGATTTTAACACATCAATTGCCCAGCTGAGCAGTAATAATGTGCCCAAGAGTGGAAAATGTGTCTGCTATTAGTGAGCAGCTGCAAATTAATCTGAGGATGTTTCTAACATGGAAATGCACCTCCTAAAACTCTTATCTTTTGGGACTTACGCACCTGGCTGAGGAAGAGATTTACACTTACAAATTCTAAGCTCTAGCAGAGTAATATTTCTGTTTCAACCAAGCTTCAAGCTGTTCTTTTAAAAAAAAAAAAAAAGACTGCTGTATTTGATGTTGAGATTTGTCTAGTGCAAAGAAGTGACATTTGGGTGATGAAGAAAGAATGAATGCTTAAGGACTGGCAAAAAACCTGAAAGAGTCAATCATTCAGAGGACTTCAGGTCAGATCCAACAGGAGGAAGAAATTTCTATTGCTGCAAATTTAGCTCAGGATTATTATTTTTGTTTGGTAGGGCTGCATTTGGATTAAACCCAAAAAAATCTGGTTTGTTCCAGGTTAGAGTAGAGAAGCATAATAAGAACTATAGAAAAAATTATGGCTGTTTATTAAACATGTACCATAAGCTGGTCACTGTGCTAAACTCTCGATTTTGTATTATTCCATTTAGCATGAATCCTCTCAGCAAACCCAGAAGGGAAGTTATTACCATTTTACAAATGATCAAAAGGACCAGGACTCAGGCATAGCCAGGACTGCTGGGTCTCCACCACTAGGAAAATGGGTGGCCTTCAGCATGTGCCTTAACCTCTGAAGGAGTCAGATCCTTCATCAGAACAATGCGGATCTGGCTGTAGTTTGCGGTTTCACGTGCTTATTCATCCCCCTGCTTCTCTTAACAGTAGTGCAGTGTCTCTTTCCCCACCACCACCACCACCACTTCCTACAGTCCTCGGGGTGTTGTCAACAGCCCCCCATTAGTATCTGGACCACAGAAGAGAATGTGTAAGCACCGAACATTGCCATTCACAGTAGCACATCTCCCTCAAGGAGACTGCAAGGTCCGAGAAGTGAACAAGTGACCTAATCAAGACCGATTTGAAACCTTGCCTAGAATCTCCCTCTTCATGAAGAGCTGTAAGGATATAGGTCTAATGTTTCCAGTAACTGTCCCTCCGGCCAGATGGAAGAAGCCCGTCTGCAAGCAGGAAAGAAAAGCTAACAAAAAAGACTGCGATATAAGAAGAAAATAAATCAGAACCTCTTTTTATATTGATTTCTATATTAAAATTAAGAAATTAAGTTTTACTAATGTACAACGTGCAGGCCGGCACTGGCTCCCTCAGCCTGTGCTTAGGAGGTCACATAGTACCTCGCAGAGAAGTCGAAAAGTTCATCTGGTTTTAGAGTATTGCAGCATGTTGAAATTTATATGCTCCAGGATATCACTGATGTGGTTTATTTATAAAAATGGAATATTTACATTACTCTGTAATGAGCTAGGAAGTCATCATGAAATACTTTGGTACCACACAGAGATTCACTGATTATTTTAAGGGAAAATACTTGAGTTGTTGAAATTAAAGTTGAGCTATTCATTTCTTTTCTATAAAAAAAAATCTTCCACTCTTATCATTGATGTTAAAGTAAGTGGTCACCAGAGGTTCTGAGGGATGGGAGAGGGAAGAGTAGGTATAATATGGGGGCATTTTCAGGACATTGGATTTGTCCCGCATGACATTGCACTAACGGATACAAGCCATTGTATACTTTATCATAACTTACAAAATTGTGTGGAACGAAGTGTAAAATATAATGTAAACTGTAGTCCATGGTTAGTAGTAATGCTTCAATACGGGTTCATCAATTGTAACAAATATACCACATTAATGAAGGATGTTGTTAATGTGAGGAAAGTGTGGGAGGGGGATGGAGTGGGA
>JAQZBX010004967.1:0-58075 GCA_029593785.1 Cabassous unicinctus | reverse complement strand
AAAAAAAAAAAAAAAAAAAACTAATACAAAATGGATCAAGGACCTAAATATAAAAACTAGAACCATAAAACTCCTAGAAGAAAATGTAGGGAAACGTCTTTAAGACCTTGTGGTTTGTGGTGGTTTCTTGAACCTTACACTCAAAGCACAATCAACAGAAGAAAAAATAGATAAATGGGACTGCCTCAAAATTAACTACTTTTCTTCTTCAAAAGACTTTGTCAAGAAAATAAAAAGGCAGCCTACTCAATGAGAAAAAAATAGCCCAAGTGTGTTTAGTGCAGCACAGCATTTAGAGTACACGTGAGCCTATGTTCCCCCAAATGATGTGAGAGAAGCATCAAGAAAAAGAAGCTCATGGACACATTTACTCTTTTATATTATAGTTTCTGTTGCATTGCAAAAATTATCTAGAGATCTCCCTGTTCAGACTTACATCCCTTTGAGGCCATACAGAGCCATACTGTACTCATGCCTTCTTCCTTTTTACATTCCCTAACTTACCACGGCAGTTGCTGTCTAATAAATGTGTGCTGGGGACTGAATACTATGCATGAAATTTCAGAAGAAAGGGGGATCTCTAGCAATCCTCTGATCACCATTTTAAGAAACTTAAACCAAGATAATCTACAGTGAGATTATAAGGATTTTAGAAAGAAAATGCCGGAGGGACTATTTCTCCAGTAATGGATATGTAGGATGACCTTCACGTTTAAATTAATATGTTTCAGCATACTTTCCTCTGCATTTAGAACAGCTCTCAATCTGCTTAATATGTGAATCGATTTGTCACAATAACCAGTAACTATGTTTTGATATGTCCTGTGATTCCAACGTGTCTTAGAGCTGCTTCACAATGAGAAGCATTTGACACTGCATGAACACCAAATGGACCCAGTGTTCATATTTTGATTTGCTCTTTCTTTGAGGGGCATGTCCTCTATTTCAGAGCTTTGCTGGTGTGCTGCCCTCTCATCTGTTCACCTGGGTGACCCTGATCTTTCCCGCCTCTGCCTCATTATCCCAGGATGGAATCTTGGCTCCTCCATTAGTCTACAACTGTCTCCATAAAGAAGAAAGGAGGCGCTGGCAATGTCTAGGTTACAAAGTCACTCGAAATGATCTAGATCCTGCTTGTATTTTTATGGTATAATTTGATGGCCAATTATCCACTTCATGCGTTAAAGTATCAGTTTAGCCTAAAAGTCAAATGCTCTTGCCATCGTTCTTCAAGATAGCTGCAGAAAGAAGTTTTTCATCTTTCCTAATCTATGACCAAGTATGAACTTGTCTAGGGTTGCACTGAGAAATCCACTGAGCTCTGCCTGCCTGAGGTGGTTGGATCTTGGCTGTCATCTAATTCACTCCCTTCATTGAGTAGATGAGGAACCAAAGCCCAGGAAAGATAATGGACTTGTCCTCCATCATATAACTGATGAGTCCTGGAGTTGGGACCTTGCAATGTTACTTCTTCAAGCAGACTAAAAATATTAATCACTCAGTTCTCTGGGTGAGCCCCTTGAAACAGGATGAGTGCCCCTGCTTGCTTAAATGGCCTTACCATACTTTATAACTAACAACTACAGCCCGAGTCTTAAAACTCATCTACAGCTATCTAACTTGCAACATGCTTTCCAGGCCCCTCTCTGAGGGACTGGGGGGAGACTGAGGGAAGCCCTGCACAAATAAACAGAACAACACTGGCAGCCTTTGGAGCCCTGCCTCAAGCAAAGCACTGCCAGGAGTGAAAGTCATTAAAGACCCTTTGCAAAGGTTGTTAAGAAATGTGTAAACAGCCGTATAAACAACACCAGGTCAGGTCATGGAAGGAGACTGGCAACTGGGGAGGCCCGAGGAGAGCCTGCCAAAGTGTGAAATTCCCAGCAGGGAGAAGACATTTGGAAAAACAACTCCATCAAGTTTTATCAACACAAATCATTTCCTAAGTGGTATATTTTATTTAGAGTATGTGTGGCCTAAATTTAACAAGGGATGCTTTTATCAGTCGTGGTTTTTATCGCTTCCAGATATCTCGGTTTCTGAATTACTGGCAACACTTACGGTGTGCTCATTTTTCTGGACTTTCCTGTCTAAACACACCACGGGTGACGCTCTTGGTGTGCAGAGCGGTGATGACCTACACACACGCTTCCTGTTGGCCGTGCCGTGTGGCTCAGGCCCTACACATGCCCAACTATAAACAAACTTGGGCCTGGAGTTCTAATTTTAAGCCTTAGAGGAAACAGACATATTAATAATCACCGTGGTAGAGAAACACCCACAAACAGGTTATGTTACGGACTACCAGTTTATCTGCCATACTAAAAGCTTTGGCATTTCATTTTTGTGGGGGCTAGTGCTGGAGGAAAGTGATTTCACTTCCTTGACCTTCTCAGGAATAGCATTAAAGGCCACAGACATTCTGGAAAGTTGTGCTGAATGCAGAAAAGTGAGGGCTCCACGCCTGGGACTTTGTCCACATGTGGACAGCAATAACAGGATCAGGAGAGGGGACTTCTTATTATTGAGATAACTGCCAGGAGCCTAAATTCTTATGCTTCCCCACCTAGATTCTTTCCTCCCTGGCTATTCAAAAGCTCTTTCTGTTTGGCCTAGCTTCTATTTCTTTTTCTGCCCACGTTCTCTGTACCATTTGATCACCAGCAAAGCCCTTCTCTTCAGCCTGGTTCTGCAGGTTTTGCCTACATGAAGGATGACTGACTGAGTACATACTTCTGGACTCTCAGAGACACGAACATATATGGAAGTTTCTCCCATGGCGGTTTCCCTATTGGCTATCATATCAAATAAAAAGTGAAGCCTTTTTAATATAAACTGAATTAAATCTCTGTGTCTCCTGAAAAGAATTGGAGAAATTGGCATCAAATTTAGAGGATGTAGTTGGGATACTCCAATTTAAAATATAGACTACATACCCTATGAGGAAATGCCCCGAGGAAGTAACTCAAAGAGACAAGCAGTCACCCTCCAGGACAGCTGAAAACAAAGTTCATAGAGAGGCCAAGCTACTATGGATGCCCTTGAAAGAGAAGTATATCAATAGTTTTCCCCAGGAGTCCCTGACTGAAAGTTACAATGGCAGCTTTTCAAAACAGAAAAACCTCTAGGCCACTTGCTTCTCACAAGTGCAACTCTAGGTGGCATTCAGCAGGGAGGGTAGCATTACTAATTTATTCAGCGATGGTTTTTTCTTCACCTGAGTAATGCAGGGAGAGGCGAGCATTTTACAGGTATAACACATGTGGCATGCCATGTTTTCCTTACTTCAATTTGGTACAGGGACTGCACGCTCCTCCAGAGACATAAGTGTCAAAGGCTCTATGAATTCTTTCCTAATCTTACAGAGATTTCCTCCTTTGTATTTTCATTTTTAATGTCTAAGGGTCTATTCCTGTTAAATGACAGTAACAAGAACCAACATTGGCTGAGCACCTATTTGTCAGGCAGACTGTCAAACACTGTCCTACGTTTTATTGTTTGTAAAAATGTTTCCTTTAGTCCTCAGGACATTCTTTCATAATTATTCTAATTATGCAGAAAAATATTCGAGACTATTATAATAAACACCCTTAAGTATCTCCCATACTTAACAAATATTAACATTTTGTCATATTTATTTCAACTCTTTTAAAAGAGAAAATATTACAAACACAGATAAACCTTGTTTTGAACCCACCCCCATCACTTCATCTTCCTTTCTCCTCAGATGTTACCACTGTTCGGAAATTCATGCGGAGCCTTTCCATCCGTGTTTTGAACTTTTGTATACCTTTAGAACCTAAGTATAAACCCATAGATAATATACAGGATTGGCGTGTTTGTGTGTATGTTTAATTTACATAAATAGCATTACCCTCTAGGTATCATTTTGGAACTCATTGTTATCCTTTTCAAATTTATCCTTGCTGACACAGTAGGTCCTGGTCATTCACTCTAATTGTTCTACCATATTTCAACAGGAGTAAAGCACAGTTTGTCTATCCATTTTCTGCTACTGAACATTTTGGATATTTCTAATTTTGTGCTACTACAGACAATGTTACAAGTAGCATCCTTGTGTACATGTTAGAGTGTCTCTGGGTATATGCCTAGAAGTGGAATTTTGGGAGTGTAGGAAATGCTCCTCTTCTACTTCACTAGATACTGTCCAGTTATGTTTCAAAGTAGTTGTACAATGTTTACTCCCCATCAGCAGTATGCGAGAGTTCTTTTCCCCACTTCACTGCCATCATTGCCAACAACTGGTATTGAAAGGTCCTCAGGCTTTTAACAATTTTGCCAATTGGATGGGTGTTGCTGACTTTTTAATTTGCATTTCACTGATTACCACTGGGATTGAACATATTAAAATGAGTTTATTGGCCAATTGTGTTCATCTTTGGTAGATTGACTGTTCAGATCATTTGCTCATTTCTATGGGATATAAAATATGATATCACTTTTTCAAAGAAGCTAAAAAATTTTCAAGTCTATAGCTTATCTTTTGAGTTTTATTATGGAGTAATTTACTATGCAGACAATGACTATCAATCTGGAAGGAAAAAATCTGGTTAGCACCCAGACTCAACCATGTTCAAAAAATTATTCCAGATGGTTTAAAAATGTAACAGAATAAAAATAACAAATATTAGGAAAACTTTAGGAGAATATTTATATAACCTTGGTAAGAAGTTCCTCTTAGGGAAAACAGGAAATCTAGATGCAATAAAGTAAAAGGTTGACAAATTGAACTACATAAAAAAATGGAAAATTGTTTTGTTTCAATACATTTTCTTGGGAAAAATATGCAGGTTTGAATTTTATTTTATTTTATTTTTTAAAAAGTTGACTCTTCTGTGAAAACCAAAAGCCTTGGGGAAATTACTCACAGATCTTTGGGGAAAATCTCTCTACTAATGCTCTCCTAGTGGACAAATATCTTGTTATATCACTTTCATGCACTCTTAGTAGGATACTCCCCAAAATATAAACGGGTCTTCAGGTCAGCTATGAAGGTCACTTGCTAAAGACTAGAAAGGAAAGTACCAGTTCAGTTCTGAGCTCTCAGGCAGGATGCAGGGAGGAGGGAAAACAGATCATGGGCAAACACTGAGCCTCTGGACACCTGAATCAGTGATTCTTCCCAAAGACAGGCTGTAACTTGGTTACAGAAATGGAGCTTAAGTTCCTCCTAAAAGGCTAAAGCTGATGCCTATACTGAGGGCCAAAAAGGAACAGAGGCAGATTGGGAACCAGACAGAAACAGACACAAGGTAGGACATGGGGGTGGGGGTGGACGTGAGTCAAGACAACAGCAGGACAGTGCATGGAGATAGCTAAGAAAACTCCTGAGCAGAAAGGCTGGAGATGCCTTTGGCTGTTTCTGGAATCAGCCAACAGTGTCCACAGGTGTCCAATGCCCTGGTGCCAGCTGATTGGTCACAATCGGCTACAGTGAAAACAGCCCCCCTAAGAGAGTTATGCCAGGCCCTTGCAGGAATCTGGAACTGCAGACAAGCTCCTAGGAGGAGCCTTGTGTTACGCTTCTTTTGTAACCCCACTGGGTCTAACACAGTGCTGGATATGTTAAGAAAATAATCATTATTCACTCAGAGTGTTAGAAACCTTTTAAAGTAGTCCATGATTAAAGCAGGAAGAAGGTTGATTTTTAAATCCCATTATGAATTTGTATTAAATCAACTTAATATGAATGGAGAAATAAAATAAGTACAGATTATGCCGTTGCTGCCAGGACTGATTTTCACGATTGTGCAGCAAGGCCAGTTTTAGCTTCATGATGGATGAGGCATTCATTTCAGATAAAGGATCTTCTTGAAGCATTAGTGAGAGCTATTGCTCTCATGCCTTTGGTCTTGACCAGCCTACTTTGAGAAGCAAGTCTGAGTGACTAGGGGAGTAAACCTCCATAACCTCCTGTCTAGACTCCTGCAAGAATTTCTTAACTCTTTCGCCTCAGTTCCTGCACAGGGAGTCTTCTACTGAAGACGTTACTTCTTTTAAAATTTAAGTCCAACTCTGTCACTCCTCTGCTTCAAGCAACACCAAAGTCCTTTGCTTGACCTACAGAAACCCCCAACACACACACACACACACACACACACACTTCACTATCTTCTCCTCATTGCCTCTCTGACTTCCTTTCCTGCTTCTCCTCCCCGACTCACGTATAGTCACTCTGCTATAGCCACAGCAGACTCATGGCGGTTCCTTGAGGACCCCAGGCCAGCTCCCATCTTAGGACCTTTGCATTAGCTGTTACCTCTACCTTGAACTCACTTCGCCCAGATATCTACCTGGCAAACTCCCTGACTTCCTTCAAGGCTTTGCTCAGACCTTCCTTCCCAAGGAGCCTGCATTGACCCTTCAAAAACAATGCAAAGTACCCCTCCCCCACACACTCACAATTGCTAATAATTGCCCGGTTGGATGTGTTTTCTTTTTCTCCTTTGTCTTATTACCTTTTAAAACCCTACAACATGTACTTATTTATTGTATCATCTATTGTTTATACTTTATATCCCCGGGTTAGGTTGTAAACTTCATAAGATAGATGTTTTTGTTTTCTTCACTGTTGTTTCCCAGAGAAGCTGTGCCTGCCACGTATAGATGCTCAGTAATTATTTTTTTGAATGAATGAATGTGATGGAAGGGCCTTTGCTCTCTTTATGCTGTTGTATCCTTGGCAGCCTTGCGTGCAGAGCTTTGCACAAAGTAAATGTCAGCAAATGTTGGGGGATTCTGGGAGGTCGTTGGCACTAGGCTGCAGTGTTTGTTGTAAGCTCATTTGTCTTCCAGGAGCCCTCATGTTCTTTGACCCAACAAAATTTTTTAAAATGGTCTTTATCCTAGGACTCTTATATTAGGAATTTAAGACTATTTTTCAGACTTCTAGATTACTTCCTGAAGCCCTTGAGAAAAAATAAAAGAAAGGCCACATTGCCACATTCTGAAATTCTGATTAAGAGACTACCTGGTAAAAAAGAGTAGGGTAAATCTATCAGGACTAGAATTCATTGAAACCCACCTGTCACAGTGCAAATGTGTGCAGATGCACGGAGGGCTAAAGCTACCTATTACCATTTTTTTAAAAATTGAGATGTAATTCATACCAAAAAATTTGCCTTTTTAAAGTATAGTTTTTTAGTGTATTCACAGTTGTGCAACCATCACCATTATATAATTTCAGAATATTTTCATCACCCCAAAAAGAAAACCCGTGCCTATTAGCAGTCACTTCCCTATCCCTCCCTTTTCCCCTTCTCCCCTTTTCCCCAGGACTTGGCAACCAACCACTAATCATCCTTCTGTCTATGGATTTGCCTATTCTGGATATTTCATACAAATTAATCATATAATGTGTGGCCTTTTGAGTATTGCTTCTTTCACTTAGTATAACGTTTTTAAGGATCCTCCGTGGTCAGCATGTATCAGTACTTCATTCTTTCTTCATGACCAGATAATATTCTATTTTATGAATACACCACACCTTATTCATCCATGAATTTGGGTTGTTTCCACATCATAGCTATGTGAATAGTGCTACTAAGAACATTCATGTGCAAATTTTTCTGTGGACACATTTTCATTTCCCTTGGGTATTGTGGTGGGTTGAATTTAGTACCCCAATTTAGATGTATTCTTTTTTTTTTTAAGATTTATTTTATTTACTTATTCCTCCCAACCCCCTCATTGTTTGCACTTGCTGTGTCTGTTTGTCTTCCTTGTTTCTCTAGGAGGCACCAGGGACCAAACACAGTACCTCCAATGTGGGAGGGAGGCGCCTAATTGCTTGAGCCACCTCCACTCCCTGCTTTGTCGGGTCTCTCATTATGTTTTCCTCCTTGTGTCTCTTGTTGCATAATCTTGCTGCATCAGCTCACCATACCAGCCGGACAAACTAAGACAGGTGTAGCAATGTATGTGGGTCCCAATTTCTATATATCCCTTCCAATATTTGTTATTATCTATTTGTTTATAACCATCCTAGTCCAGGTGAAGTGATGGCACATTGTGGTTTGATTTATAGTTCTTTAATGATTAAAGATGTTGAGGTTTTCATGTGTTTATTGGCCATTTTTATGTCTTTATTGGAGAAATGCCTATTCAAATCCTTTGTCTATATTTTAATTGGGTTGTCAGAGTTCTTTATATATTTCAGATACAAGGTCCTTTTCAGATACGTGATTTGAAAATATTTTCTCCATTCTGTGAGTTATCCTTTTATTTTCTTGATGATATTACCCACACAAAAGTTTTAAATTTTGGTAAAATACAATTTATCTGGTTTTTCTTTTGTAGCTTGTTCTTTTGATGTCATATCTAAGAAATCAGTGCCTAATCCATGATCACAAAGATTGATCAGTATATATTCTCCTGTGAGTTTTATAGTTTCAGATCTTCCATTTTAGGTCTATTTTAGTCTTAAAATAGTTTTAGGTTAATTTTTGTATATGGTATGAGGTAGGAGCATCTTTATTCTTCTGCATGTGGATATCCAGTTGTTCCAGCACCATTTATTAAAAAGATTATTCTTTTCCCATTGAATTGTCTTGCCAACCTCGTTGAAACTCAACTGACCATAAATGTATGGGCTTGCTTCTGGACTCTCAATTCTGTTGCATTGATCTATATGTATGTTCTTAAACCAGTACTACATTGTCTTGATTACTGTAGCTTCTTATTTTGGGAAGTGTGTCTCTTAAAATTTGTTCTTCTTTTTCAAGATTGATTTAGTTATTCTGGGTCCATTGCATTTACATTTGAATTTTAGGATCAGCTTGTCAGTTTCTTCAAAAAAGCCAACTGGGATTTCGATAGGGATTGAGGTGAATCTGTAGATCAACTTGGGGACTATTGTCATCTTAAAAATATTTAGTTCTGATCGATGAACATGGGATGTCTTTCTCTTTATTTAGATCTTCTTTAATTTCTTTCAACAATGTTTTATAGTTTTCATTGTACGGATCTGGCACTTCTTTTGTTAAATTTATACCTAAATATTTTATTTTTCAGATGCTTTGTAAGTGGAATTATTTTCTTAATTTCACTCCCAGATAGTTCATTGTTATTGTATTGAAATACAATAGATTTTTGTATATTGATATTTTAGCCTGCAAATTTATTGATCTCATTTATTAGCTCTCACAGATTTTTTGTGGATTCCTTAGGATTTTCCTTATATAACATAATGTCATCTGTGAATAGACATAACTACTTATCCCTTTCTAATATTGATGCCTTTTAATTCTTTTTCCTGCCTAATTGTCCTGGCTAAAACCTCCATTACAGTATTGAATAGCAGTGGCAAGAATTACTTTAGCTGCATCCTATAAGTTTGGTGGTTGTCTTGTATTGTTCCTAATCTTGGAGAGAAAGCTTTCAGTCTTTCACCCTTAAGTAGATGTCAATGTGAGTTTTCACAGAAGTCCCTTATCAGAATGAATAAGTTCTCATCTATCCCTAGTTTGTTGAGAGTATATTTCTTGAAAGGGTATTGGATATAGTCAAATACTTTTTCTGCATCTATTGAGATGACCATATCCTTTATTCTATTAGTATGGCATATTAATTGATTTTCAAATGTTGAACAAACCTTGCATTCCAGGGATAAATCGCGCTTAGTCTTAAGGTTATAATCCTTTTCGTATTTGTTGAATTTGACTTGCTAGTATTTTATTGAATTTTTTACATCTATATTTAGAAGGATTATTGGTCTGTAGTTTCAATTCTTGTGATGTCTTCATCTGGTTTTGGCATCCAGGGTAATACTGGACTCATACAACATGTTAAAAATGTTTCCTCCTCTTCAATTTTTTTGGAAAAATTTGTGGAGGATTGGTGTTATTCTTCTTTAAATATTTGGTGTCATTCATAAGAGAGGCCATTTTCTTTCTGGGAAGTTTGATGATTACTAAATCAATCTCAACTTGTTAAATGTCTATTCAGATTTTTTATTTCTTGTCAGTTTCAGCAACTTATGTCTCTCTAGGAATTTGTTCATTTCATCTAGTTTATCTAATTTGTTGACATATAACTGCTCATAGTATTCCTTTATGACCCTTTTCATTGTTGTGAGATGGGTAGTCATGTCTCTTCATTCATTTCTGATTTTAGTCATTTGAATATTTTCTCTTTTTCTTCATAGTCAATCTACCTAAAGTTTAGTAAATTTTGTTGTTCTTTTCAAAGACCAGTTTTTGGTTTCATTGATTTTCTCTGCTGTTTTTCTATAATCTATTTCATTAATTGCTACCCTTATCTTTATTGTTTCCTTCCTTCTGCTTGCTTTGGATTTAGTTTGTTCTTGTTTCTCTGGTTTCTTCATGTGGAAGCCTAGGTTGTTAATTTGAGATCTTTTCTTCCTTTTTCAGTGTAGACATTTCCAGCTATGAATTTCCCTCTAAGCATTACTTTAGTTTTATCCTGTAAATTTGGTGGGGGGTTTTGTTTGTTTTTTAGGTACTGGGGCCGGGGATTGAACCCAGACCACATATGTGGGAAGCCAGTGCTCAACCACTGAGCCACATCAGATGCTGAGTTGGCTTTTACCTTTCTTGTTGTTTGGTTTTTTTGCCTTCAGGAGGCACTGGGACCAAATTCAGGACCTTCCTTGTGAGAAGCAGGCACTCAATCACTTGGGCCTCATCGGCTCCCTTTGGTGGTTGTTTTTGTTTTCATTCATTGCAAAGTATTTTCTAATTTTCCTTGTGATTTCTTCTTTGACTCATTGGTATTTTAGGAGTATTTTATATAATTTCCACATATTTGTGAATGTCCCAATTTTTTTCTGTTATTGATTTCTATTTTCTTTTCATTGTGTTTGGAGAACATACTTGGTATGATTTCAATCCTTTTAAGTTTATTGAAGTTTCTTTTACATCCATACATATGCTCTATCCTAGAGAATGGTCCATGTACATATTAATAAAAATGTATTCTTCTGTTTTTTGGCTATTGGATAGATGTATGTTATGTCTAGTTGGTTTATATTGTTGTTCAAGTCTTCTATTCCTTTAATTAACTTCTTCCTAGTTGTTTTCTCTGTTATTGAAAGTAGATAATTGAAGTCTTCAACTATTATTGTTGAAATGTCTATTTCTCACCTTAAATCTGCCAATTTTTGCTTCATGAATTTTGGAGCTCTGTTGATAGATGCATATATGTTTATAAATGCCAGTCTTCTTATTGGATTGTACATTTCATCATTATAAAATGTTCTCTTTCTCTTAAAGATTACTTTGTCTGATAGTAGTATAGCCACTGCATCTGTCATTTGGTTACTGTTTACATGGTATGTATTTTTTTCATTTTTTTATTTTCAACCTATTTCTTAGAAACTAAGCAATGTCTCTTACAGGCAGCATATAGTTGGATCATTTTTTAAAAATCTGTTCTGCCAATTTCTGCCTATTAATCAAAGCGTTAGTTTACATTTAATGTAATTACTGGTAAGGTAGGGGTACATCTGCTTTTTACAATTTTTTCTATTTCTCTATATCTTTTCCCTTCCATATTCCTCCATTACTGCCTTTTATTGTCTAAAATAGTTATTTTCTAGTTTACCATTTTTATTCCCATTTCATTTCTTTTACTGTATTTTTTAGTAATTTTCTTAATAATTGCCCTAGTGATTACAATTACCATTTTATCTTATAATAATCTATTTCAGATTAATAACAACTTAATTTCAATAGTAATAAGAATCTTTGCTTCTGTATAGCTTCATCCTCTCCCCACTTCTTGGTGCTATTATTGTCATACAAATTGGAGCTTTAAACATTATATGCCAGTCAACACATTTATATTCATTGTTTTTTTGCATTTGTCTTTCAAATCAGATACAAGGAAAAAAGAGGTACAAAAATACATTGATGCTGTTATTTATATTTGCCTATGTAGTGACTTTTCCTGGTGCCCTTTATGTCCTCATGTGGATTCCTCAAGTTACTCTGTATCACCTTTCATATCAGCTTGAAAGAATCCTTTTAGTATTTCTTGGAGAAAAGGTCTGCTAGCAATGATATCTCTAAGTTTTTTTATCTTGGAATGCCTTAATTTCTCCTTCAATTTTGAAAGATAGCTTTGCTGAATATAAAATTATTGGTTAACAGTTTTATTTTTCCTTCAACACTTTGAATTGTTATCCTATGACATTCTGGCCTCTATTGTTTCTGTGAGAAATCATTGTTAATTTTATTGAGGATCCCTTGTACATGATGAGTTCCTTCTCTCTTACCATTTTCAAGACAGTTTGAATATGATGTCCCAAAAATGTATTTCTTTGCATATATCCTACTTGGAGTTCATTGAGCTTCTTGGCTGTGTAGATTAATATTTGTCATAAAATTTGTGATGGTTTGAGCCATTATTTCTTCCAATATTCTTCCTGCTCCTTTCTCTCTTGCCTCTCTTTACGGAATTCCCATTATGCATTTGGTATTCTTGAAGGTGTCCCATACAATGGTACTCCGTGGCTTACCATAGATTCTGTTCATTTTTACTCATTCTTTTTTTCTTTTGAGTCCTCAGACTTGATAATCACAACTGATCTCGAAGTTCATTGATTCTTTCCTCTCCCAGTTCAATTCTGCTTTTGAGCCCCTTTATTGGATTTTCCTTTTCAGTTATTGTTCTCTTCAATTCCAAAATCTCCATTTGGTTTGTTTTTATGATTTCTTTCTGTTTATTGATATTCTCTATTTGGGGAGACATCTTTCTCATACTTCCCTTTTATTTTTTTTGGACATGCTTTCCTTTGATTCTTTGAACATATTTCAGATACTTTATTTAAAATCTTTGTCTGGTAAGTCCAAAAGCTGGGCATCCTTGGGGATTATTTCTAATGACTGCTTCTTTTCTAGTGTATTTGTTATACTTTCTTGGGTTCTTTGCATTTGTGATTTCTTTTTTGAAAACCAGACATTTTTAATAATATAATGTAGCAACTCTGGAAATCAGATTTCTCCTCCAGGGTATGTTGTTGATATTGTCTGCTGTTTTTGTTGTTGTTATTCTTTCAGCACTTTA
Source organism: Cabassous unicinctus (assembly GCA_029593785.1). Lineage (NCBI taxonomy): Eukaryota > Metazoa > Chordata > Mammalia > Cingulata > Chlamyphoridae > Cabassous > Cabassous unicinctus. The sequence goes on along the minus strand of JAQZBX010004967.1, from coordinate 45,028 downwards.
AATATTTCTTCCAATTGCCTTCTGGCCTCCATGATTTCTATTGAGAAATCAGGTGTTAATCTTATTAAATATCCCCTATGTGTAACATGTTGCTTGCTGTTTTTAATATTATGTCTTCATCCTTAGAATTGGACAGTTTGATCATAATGTATCTCAGTACAGATCCGTTTGGATTCATCCTGCTTGGCATTCATTGAGCATCTTGGAATTGTATATTCATATGTTTCATCAGATTTGAGAAGTTTTCTGCCATTGTTTCTTCAAATATTTTTCTGGCTCTTTGTCTCTGTCCTCATCTTCTGTGACTCCTCTAATGTATATATTGCTACAGTTGCTGGTGTCCCACAGGTTTCTCAACTCTGTTCATTTTTTTTTTTTCATTCTTTTTTCTTTCTCTGCTTCTCAACCCAGACAATATCAATTATCTTGTCTTCGAGTTCACTGATCCTTTCGTCTGCCTCTTCCAATCTCCTCTTGAAGCCCTCTATTAAAATTTTCACTTCAGTTGTTTTACTTTTGAGTTCCAGAATTTCTATTAGATTCTTCTTTATAATTTCAATCTCATTATTGGACTTCTCATTTTGTTCATATATTTTTTCTTGGCTTTCTTTAAGTCTTTGTCTAACTTTTTCTTTAGGTCATTAACTTTTTTATGAGACTTATTCTAAGATCTTTGACTACTAATCCCAGAGACTGCGCATCCAACAAAATATTTATCAGTGAATTATTTTTTTCTGTGACTGGATCATACTTTCCTGTCTCCTTGTATGTTTTGTAATTTTTTGTTGAGAAGTGGACTTTCTGAGTATTATGTTGTGGTCACTCTGGAAATCTTACTCTCCCATTCTTCAGTCTTCCAGACTAAGAACAAGATGAAAAATAAAAGAAAGAAAAAGGAAAAAAAAAGAAGAAAGAAAAAGACAAAAGGAAAAAAAAATACTAACAAACAGACAAAACACCTATAAAAGAAAGAGAAAAATATAATGAAGTGCACTGCCTTTCCAAGACTCTTGTTAAGTGCTAGTAGGAAGCCAGAAGCTATTGCTGTTGAAGTTGAAACCTAGGCCAGCATCCCTGCTCATCCCTCAGGGATTCACCAGATCCAAAAATACAAAACAGAGAAAGATAAACTCAACCAACCAAAAAAAAAAAAAAAAGAGAGAGAAGAAAAAGAAAAATAGGTGCACTGGTTCTTTATGTCCTGGTAGATGCTAGTGTAAGACCAGAAGACACTGCTTCTGATAGAAACCAAGGCTAGCATCTATGATGGGCCCTTAGGGATCCACCAGACTAAACAACACAAGAAAGAGAAAGAGGAAACCTAATCAATGAAAAAAAAAAAGCACTTAAGTCTTGCTAGATGCTGTTGTAAGGCCAGAAGCCATTGCATACCAAGGCCAGAGTCTCTGCTGTGCCCTAAGGGATTTGCCAGACCAGAACACATCCACACACATAAGAAAAAGAACAATCAAAGAAGGTGTACTAGCTCTTTATATCCAGGTGGATGCTGGTGGGAGGCTGGAAGTGCTACTGCTCAGAGGGCCAAACCCGAGGCCAGCTTCCATGCTGATCTGTCACAGATCCCCCAGACTGACCTTGATCCTCAACCCCAACTTTTAGAGACAGAGTTTTTCTTTACCAGTCCTGACCCCAGCCAGCCATTCCCAGCATCCAGGCGACATTACATCAGGCAGAGCCACTACCACCACCACAGAGCTGAGCAATGGGGGCAGGTCCCTGGTTCATGCTTTCACATACAAAAGCTGAACTCTCGGCAGCCTCTCATTTTCTCTGACAATCCTCTACTTGTTCTAAATGTCCATTCTGGTTCCAGGGTTACCACCTAGTTAATTCTAGTCTCTCTCTTTCTAGTGCAGGTAGCAATTTGTAAAACGTCCCACTCCACATTTTGCAACTGTGCTTCCTCCTTCTTGTTGTTGTTACAGTTTATTTAGTGAATTTCCTGAACTAAGTATGTAAATTCTATATCATTCCTTGTGGCTGCTTCTGTCTCTGCTCAGTAACTCAATGTTTGTCTAATGACTCTACAGAGATTTCTTTAAATCTCTGAAATCAATAAACCTTTAGCCTTTGCCCAGGGGTTCTGTGTACACTTTGGCTCACACCTGCAATGCTCAGGCAGCAGTTTACAACTCTTCCTTAGTCTTAACTTCCTGCTTATGTGATGCTTCAGATCAGCTAGAGGTGAGAGCTTAAAATTCTTTCAGGTCTTTCCTGGGTATGAGCATAGCCCTCTACATGCATGTGGTCATCTAGATTCCCAGGAATAGTTGGCCCTGATCAAAGCTTCCTGTGGACATCTTATTCCCTAGGTTTTCCATTTCATTTTTTTGTTCAGTTTCTTGTTTGTTCCAATTATTATCTCTATCTAAGGCAGTTTCAATATTAAACATTTGCCACTGATTATCTTTGACAAATGCCCCTAGAGAGAAAGGTCTACTCACACTGTGAGAGAACAAGCCCTGTGAGTGGGAATTTCCAGGGAACTGCTAGTCAGGTCAAATAGTGACAGTTTTCTGAGATTGGTGCTTTTGGGGAGCTCTAAACCCATTCTGCCCCCTCCAGTGGCTGCTGGGGTCCTGTTTTTCACAGTTACACAGTTGTGAAGCTGCCGGTTTTCAAGCCTATCACAGACACAAGGGAAGAAGGATAGGAATAAGGCAAGTTAAGATACAACAAAGCCCACTTTACTTATTGATAGCCATTTTTCTTGAATAAATACTCCTCAGATTGTTGTAAACTTTAGTTAATTTCCAGAGTTCTGAAAAATTTGATTTTGACCATTTTTGCTGGTATTCTTGTTGCTTTTATGGATGAGCAGCTTTCTGGAAGTCCATATTCCACCATTCTCCTATTGCCTTGTAATGGAACTTTTTTCCTAAAATTATTGTTCAGTAAAATCCTGATCACGAAGCTTTAACTTACTGTCAAACAATTAAATGATTTGCATAATAATTCAAATATGTAAAAACACTCCTCTCCTTTTCTGCCAAGCTGTTCTTTGATTTTTTTTTCCCCAAGAGAATGGACGTTTTCTTTGTTCTTCAGCCCTTTATGAGCAGTTAAGAATGATAACAGCGGCAACAATGATAAGAACTTATTTCTTTTTGCCAAGCACTATCTACGACTCTTCACAAATACTAGCTCATTTACACTTCATAATAACCTATGTAGGTGTTATTATTATCCATGCTGTAGGCATGAGGAAACCAAGGCACTGGAAGATTAAATAATGTCCCTAAAGTCAGATAGCTAGTAAAAGGCAGAGCAGGAATTTGAACCCGATCAGCCCTAGTGCATCGCTCTTAACTAAGACATTATTCCAGAGATAAATTAACCAGTATAAAGGTTGACATTTAGATTTTTTAATGTAATGCTATTAACTTTTGTTATTTTTAGGGCTACAACAACTTTGGCTGAACAAAAGGAAACATGTTTATTTGCTGTCTTCCACATCACAGACCCATAAAAATGTGCAGTGTGGATAATGTCACAAAGGAGCAACATCAGCCAACTGATGTTATCTCAGATGTGACTCTGTTATGTGATACAGTAGTAAGCATATGCTATTTACATTTTTAAAACAATAAGAAGTCAAAGGCACAGATAGAAACCCTTGGCACTTGAATCTTGAATGTATTCCAAGTCCTTTGACTTTATAAAGATATATAGTGCCAGAACTATTTTGAAGCTGTGTATAAAATTCTACATGCTGCAGTGAGATTAATATTTTTTAAAGAGTGATTTTATAGAAAGTTGGCACCAGAAAATAAGGTTCTGTTTCATTATTTTGACATATAAAAGTTTATTGAGGTCACAACATATTCTTTTTTGTAACAAAAAAAAAAATCATTAGCACATGGTGAAATACACAATTTATTGACAAGTCACAGTAGTAGTTTTTCAGTGTAAATTTCTCACAGCTCATCCAAAATGAATTTGAGAAGACTTCTAAATACAGCTAACTGATGAATAGATTAACCTGAATAAAGTTCTTCATGCCAGTCTTTCAGTTTCTAGTTTTCACATAACATCACTAATCATTTAGCCAGATAGAGCCTGCTTTATTTTTTAAATTCCCATATACATGCTTTGCAATCAACACTTCCCTTTCAAAGGCCTTATTTCTACCCTCTTTATTAAAACAGCCTCTGTGTGATGGCTCACTGAGGGCTTTCCTACCTCCTAAGCCTGATTTCTTTAGAAGAGAGGCCACTGTACTTTTTTTTTTTTCCATCCATACTAACAACATAATAGAGGTGTTGATGTTTTTCAAACACTAAAATTGAGCAAGTCTTGAAATAACTGACGTATGGTTGATTTTGGCCAACTAAGTAATTTACAGCTTACCTCTTTGGCTTGTTGTTAACTCACTGTAAACCTTAAGGATCTTTTGGGTAGAGAGGCAAACCTGGAAAAATATTTGCACTTACAGGTTAAGTCAAAATTTATACTCCCCGAATCCTTCCCTTTGAGGAAGTCCAGAAGTTTCACCAACATAGCCTTTATTTATATGCTACAATTACAGTAAATTATAACTGGAAAGGACTTTAGTATCTATCTCAAGCTCTATTGACAAATGAGGAAACCAAGGCCCAAGGAAGTGGTTAACTTGCCCAAGTTTATGCAATTCAGCCACACCTGAAATATGGCTGCCCCAGGCTGGCTTTCTAGGACATCTTCAGAAGATTTCAGTAATTGTTGTCCAGGTCCTACCCAGGAGAGTGCTGTCATTGCCTCCAGAAGAGGATGTTCCTCCTTTCACAATAAAAAAGGAAAGGCCAAGTTCAAAGACAGAAAACCATTGCAGTGGCTCATATTGCAACCAGAGATTTAGGGCATTGAGCATGACATGCTGGAGGCCTGTCATGAAGGCAGTAGCTGTGTGGTTGGAAGCAAGTCTCATGATTTAAAGGAGTTAAGCATAATTGGACTTGGTGGTGTTACACATAGGTGTGTGACCCATACTGGCAATTGCCCCCCAGGAAATGGTGTTCCTCAGTAAATTGCAGACTGCAGGAACCCGTATTTGGGAAAGTTTAATCCCCCCAACCCATCAGTGAGGTAGTCCTAAGTTTATCGATGAGCTTCCTCAAAGTTAGCTGCTAATGGCAAACTTCAGTTAGTAACTGTAGTGTTGGACTCACCCTGGATGTTATCTACCCATAGCTCTCCAGTATAACAGGACCATGTCTGTGTGGTTAAAGTCTTTAATTGAGGAATAAGTATGTGGAACAGATGATGTCTTATTCCTGTTATCCTTAGAAATCCATGCATTCATATCTGACCTCCTCAACCAATAAGTGGCTGCATGTCTTCTTTTTCAAGAAGGCAGTTACTGCAATAAGTGGCTGCATGTCTTCTTTTTCCCACTCCCCTTTCCTCCAGGGTTAAAAGGATAAGAACACGTTCCTGCTCTCTGGCTCTGTGTCCTGGGCCACATTTGTGATGACAGACCACAATTAAGAAAGGCACTTATATATGGGTAAAAGGTAAAAGCTATTCACCAGTTGGACTGTTAGTCTCATAGTTAAATGAAAATGAAAGAGTGAAGATGCCCTGGCTAAAGTAAAAAATGATGAGGTCCATGCAAAATAACTACAGAGTAATCATCCTCCGCAGTAAACATGCTCCTCCCCTCAGACTCGCCTCCCCACGCCCACACACATACAGGGATTTGTCACTTGGTGCTACTTGAAGGGAAGACAGCATGTTGCCCTTGGCCTGTGCTAAAGGGAAGAGACTGAACAGTGCCATGGAAACAGCTCTCTACCATTTCTATTTTCCTGAAGGCTGATGTGTTTCCCTCCATAGACAGTTACTATACATAGCCCTTAGCAAATCAGTGCCATTGGATTTTTCCCAAGATAACTCTCCAGTTCAGAACTTCTGTTGTTATTTTTTGCCTTTAGTCCTTTCAGGTCAGAATCTAGGTTCATATTTCCTTCATGAAACCTTCTAATGCAGCAGCCACTGTAACTGGAAAGGATGGTGTTTTGTTCTGCTTCCCCAAAAGACTGTGGCCAGAATCCTGGCCAAGAGTTGCCAGTTGCAGGAGGCCCTGGAAGTGCAGTGCATGCCCACACTGAAAGGATATGAGCTTGGGCCAACCCTACCACTGCCTGACCCTGAAAGGAGGATCAGAGTCTCCCCTGGAGATGACATCTCATAACTCACTGTAGGCTGTAGCACACTGAGTCTGATCAGAGCCGATGACTAAACCCAGCAGGACCAGGCTCAGCCAGGGGCAGCCGCGCTCAAACAGATGCTAGCACAGGATAAACACTTTCCCTCTATGCTAATACGGTTCAGTGCTTCTGTGAGGAAAATGGACCAGACCAGGAGTTTCCCACACTCTGAATCATGAGGACCATAATGTAGAGGATTTATGAAAACCCTATGAAAGTAAACTAATTTTTCAAAGCTTGGAAAATCAAACAATGGAAACATGGGTTTGCTTGTTTCTTCCTGAAAATTGTAGGAATTCTGAAAAGGACACTCTTATTTTGAACAAATGACAATTATAGGTTTTCTGAATCCCTACACTATTAATGATTCATTTCATTTTCTATATTCCACCTACAAATTACACAACAACCATGTCTTTAAGTGAGAGTATGTAAAAAAAAAAAAAATTGATGGCAAATACTGAACATATTTTACTTTTATGGCAAAGAGAAAATAGCCATGGAGCTAAAGTTTGATCCCATTGCACAATTAATTTTTAGACAAAAACTATTTAACTAAAATAAAATTTCAAGTTCCATGTATAAGAAAATTTCAAAATTTACAGTTGTTTCATGTTTATTTCTAATTATATTTCTCAAACTTTCTTTATTAATAACCAATACAGTAGCCAAGAAAAGCATAAGCTTTTAAAGTTGCCCAAGGTCAATCAAAGTATTTTGAAGAACTAGCCAGGGCATAAAGGGGACAGGTATCCCTATTTTAGTAAACATTAGTTGGTCACCTAGTCTTGCAAAATACCATCTGAGCTTTCTGGGGATACAACAATGAAAAATAATTAGTTCCTCCACTTGAGGAGTTTAGTGGTGAAAAAAAGCAAGCACATAAATAATGGTAATTGAAAGCTGATTATGGCAAAAGCCACAAAGGAGTTATTATGCTATTGTGTGTATAAAATGCTATTGAGTCAACGGAAACCAGAGATCTGCAAGGCTCTGTGGCACTGATAGTTCTGATCTCACTAAAGCCAGCCTCTCCTAAAATGTCAGAAAATATTTGGAATTAATGTGGGAGTGTCAGAGTATGTTGGTCTACTCCAAATTGCCCATTTATTTTCCAAGTTCTTGTAGATCCCATATAACACTAAACAATCAAGTTATGCATGTCCTGATCAATTTCATTGGCCTCTGATAAATTGGCCAAAACAACTGGGACATCTATGATAGAGTAGGATGCTTAGAAAATACTGGCATAGTGACCTTTAAATTCTAGAACAGAGGATGGGTCTTCACACATAAAAGAGAGGGAGAACAGAAGAAATTATCTGTGTGATGCTGGCCAAAATGACTACAATTATGTCTATATCGTCTGATTAGATTAGAGACATGTGACGAATTATTTGAATTATTGATAAGGTTGCATTAAGCCCAGAAATAATCCACATGTTTGAAATGTCAATGGAGGAAAATATTCGTTCAACATATAGTTATAGAACACCTATTACTTGGTGGCGTGCTGGCAAATGTTTCAACAACTGGTTGGGCATAGGTGGAGGAAAGCCCTTATTTTAGCATTTGCTGATCTGGGTGGTATAAATACCACCACAGCCAATTTCAAGCTACCAACATGAAATCATTAAAGGCAGAGTTGGAAAAAGATACATTAGCACACCATTTTATATTTCCACCTACAGATACAATAGACATCAAAAACCTCAAGATCATAGATAATAAAAATTTAGAAAATGGTAACTTTTGAATATTTATTACCTTCAGTTTAAATATGATTTAATTGTAAAATTACATGAATTAATTTTTAATAAAGGCTGTTTAACACCTAGCTTACAAAACTCCTGGGAGTTTAGCCATCAGCTCTCACTAGTCAATAGTGTGGTTAGGTGCCAGGCACCAAGCTACATGTTGGTAACATATAGGTGAGAGATATATTTCCTGTCTTTATGGAGCTTACAGTCCAATGAGGCAGACAGATAAAAGACAAATATTATTTAATTTAAAATAACCTTGGATCTTATAAAGGAGAGATAGCAGGAAGCTCAGTCTTTTGTTGGGGATGGGGTGAGGAAGGGTCAGGGAAGACAGTGCTAAGGAACTGACATTTAAACTGAGGCTTGAAGGATGAGAAAGAGGCTAAGGCAAGACTAAAAACAATGAGTAAAGTGTTCCAGAGGAAAGAAGATCTGATCCAATGATCCTGAGTAGGGGCAGCCTTGATGTGGCTAAATAGTAGTGAGCAAGGGAGAGAATGGAAAGGCTGCTGAGGTGGTTCAAGGACAGACCATGCAGGTCCTCATAGACCATGTTATGGGTTTTGGTCTTCTCTAGGAGAATGTACAAGTTTTGAAAGGACTTAATTGGGACTGGGGTGGGGGTGACAAGTTAATTTTGTGTTTAAGTATTACTTGGCCTACAGGGGATAGAATGGATTTCAGGGAGAAATAGTGAAATCTTTATTGGGAGGCTATTTTAGTATTTCAGGTGAGAGAGGATAGTGATTTGGATTAAGATGTTGGCAATAAAGAAAGAGAAATGTATGAAAGATCTATTTTGAAAACCAATATCTCATGGTAGAGAATGTTCATGATTGCCAATGTCCTTGTTTCTTCTCCTTTCTTTGGACACATAACTAAACTATATTTTATAGTCTTTGAAGTTAGATAGGGCTATGTGATTGAGTTCTGAACAATGGAATATGCATGAAAGTTCTGTACAATACTTTCAGACCTCTCCAATGAGTATATCCTACATGCAATCTTCCATTGTCTTTCCTCTTGCACAGTGACCTTGAAGGCTACATGCTGACCACAGCAGGGGCATAGCATGGAAAGCACCTACTACCCTATGTCACTGTCCAGAGAGCTATTCAATTTACATCAGTCAGCGATATCAGCAATAAACCAATGTAATTGGAACAATGAAAGCCACAGAGATTTGTGTGGGACTTGGGGGATTGATTAAACATGGAGAGTGATAGGAGAGAATGTCAAAGATAAACATAGGTTTCCAGCATAAGCAACTGTGTGAATGATGAAGCCATTTAACAATATGTGGGGTTCTGGAAATGAAGGACGATTGTGAATTTTGTTCTCAATATATTTAATTTGAGATGCCTACAGGACAACAAAAGGCATATATTAAAGCAGAAATTAGATACAGAAATCTCAGAGAAGGAAACAAACTGGACAGTATACATTTGAAAGTCATGACCATCTGAACAGGGCAACTACTTTGTGTCACCTCAGTCATCTATGTGGATGGTGTGCGCACAGCGTGCATGACTTTATGTAGATGGTATATAAAACCATGATAGAAGAAGAAGCTTCTAAAGAAGAATAGGGTGATGGGAAGCGGATGTGGCTCAATCGATAGGGCTCCCATTTACCATATGGGAGGCCTCGGGTTCGATTCCTGGGGACTCCTGGTGAAGGCAAGCCGGCCCGCACAGCGTGGTGAGCTGACGCAGCAAGACAACACAACAAAGGGAAACAAGCAGACACAGAAAAATGCACAGCAAATGGACACAGCGAGCACAAGCAGCAAGGGGGGGATAAGTAAATAAATAAATAAAATTTAAAAAATATAGAACTTTAAAAAAAAAAAGAAGAAGAATAGGGTGAGAAAATGTTCAAAAATAGAACTTTAATGTCCTCTAATATTTAGTTAGGGTAGAATGTCCCAAAAGAGCCTGAGCAGGGAATGACAGAAAGGTAGGCTAGTGTGGTGTCAGCATAGCAAAGTGAGAAAAATTCTTCAAGAAAGAGGGCAAGGTCAACTCTGCTGAAAGATGATAAGTAGTCAAGAAAGGTGAGGACTGAAATTTGTCTTGGATTTAACAACACAGAGATCATTGGAAACCTTAGCAAAAGCAATTTTAGTGAAGTGGTAGGAATGGAAGCCAACATTGGTGGACTGGGGAACAAATGCAGTGTAAGGATGTGGAAAATTGTGTCTGGGCATGAAGAGAAAAGAGAAAGGCAGGCTGCAGGAGAAGGTGTGGAGCCCTTAAGAATTTTTGGTTTTGGTTGTTTACTCCATAGTAAAGAATGCTTTAATGCTCAAGTGATAAGGAGCAGATGGAATATATGGCATTCACCCAGGAAATGTGTCTAAAAGCTAGTGGGTATTAGCATTTTCCCTGCCTGAACTGAGCACAAAGTGTGACTCTAGACAAAGCCCATGTGTGAAATAAAAAATTCCTTAAGCATTTGACAGGGACTGGAAGTGCTGGCAAATTGCTAGATGACCTGCTGCTTTTCAAAGAAAACATTTTAGTCATATCTGACCTTTTCAATAAAAGTTGCTGCTGGAAATCAAGCCTCAATCAGTGGTAAACTTAGCTGTACTCCCAATCCCTGAGTAATTGCTGTATAAACCACCATCCTGATGGGTCTTAATTAACACCCTCTTGGCTTTTTGTTTTGCTTTGTTTTTACTTTTATTGCATCTACCTAAAATCCAAATTTTTATCTCTTCCTATCCAAATTGCTATATATGCCCAGTAGTCCAATGAAGGCTCTTTAAAAATCACTTTTTAAGAGTATCTTTGACTGTAGACCACAGGAATTTAGGATAGGATTAACTCTAAGGGGTTTTATGTACTCATAAAAGATGGCTTGGTAAAGGAAAAAGAAAGTTACATGTATACCACATTCATTGTATATTTGGATATTAAAATCCCTTCTTGACTCATCTCTTTAAATCTTTCATCACATATTGAGTTGTCAAACCCTGTGTCATTAGCCTTCTTCCCCTCCCCTATTATCATAACCCCCACTTCAGTCTCCCATTGCCTCTCACCTGACGAAATACCATTCTCTGAAAGTTTTCTAATGCATAAATATTCTCAGTAGTATGTATCTGCTAGAGTGCTGAGAGATTTGAAATCTGGCAAATCATCTTCATGAAGCTCTTCCAACAAATGCTTGAGGGCATCATCTTTTCAATCTAATTATTTATGGGAGGGTGTTAATATGCACAGTAGTGGTATATGTTTGCTGTCTATATGTTCTTTAGACTTAACCAAGAAAAGCAGACTGACTGTTGGAGAAGCTTCTGGCTGGCAATCTCAGAGTCACGAGGAATTGCAGCAGCAAAAGTTGAGGATGTGACTAAGAACACTTCAAGTGATTTTGAGAAGAAGGCTATAATAACCCTATCAAATAATTCTTCCTCTGGAAAATAAGCCTGAATTATGTATTCTTGATATTGCTAAGATTACCACATTTAAGACTAGTGTAATTTACAAAACTTCTCTTTTAAGAATTGTCTACCTCCATTCTCTGATTCTGACAGCAGGGTGTATCCACAATTCAGTTCTTTTTTGCTGCATAACAAATCATACCAAAACTTGGTGGCTTAAAATGAAAAGAGCATATATATAGAACTTCTCACCTCTCTGGGGTTTGGCTGGGCTGAGCTGGATGGTTCTTCTGCTCCGTGTTATGTTGACTGAGGCCACTCAGCAGGTGCATTCAAGTGGCAGCAGCCCAGCTGGGCTTGAGCAGCCAATGTGGCCTCATTAACATTCTGGGGCCTTAGTTCAGGTGATCAGCTGAGGTGTCTCACTTCTCGGCATGGCCTCACTGCCTCTCCCCAGGGTTTCTCATTATTCATGAAAAGAAGCTCAGATATCTTACAAAGTGGCAGGATTCCATGTGAGAAAAAGTTAAAGCTGCCATGCCTCCCAAGTCCTAGCCTAAGAGTAATTCAGAGTCACTTTTTCTGCATTCTATTGACCAAGAGCAGCACAGTTGCAACCAGAGAGAAAAATTACTCTGCCTCTTGAAGGGAGGAGTGGCATGCGAATACAGGGATAGGAGGATTTGGTGGCCATCTTTGCAGACAATCAACCACATCTGCTATTAGCTTATAAAAGCTCAGTAAATTTCTCTTCTCCTAGGCATGGATGGTTCAGTGATTTGATTAAAAAGAGTATATGAACAAATTCTATCTAGAAATGGATTTTCTGTCATGGCTCAATGAAGATAGAATTGAATTTTTTCTGACTTGATTTTAGAGATGCTCAGCTCTTCATATCTTCACTGAAATCCTTCCAGTGCTCTTCCATTTACTAAACACCTGAAACCTCCCTTTGCTGTGATGGTTTTATAAATATTTCGAATCAAGTGGATATTTTTTGACAGTAAGTCATAACACTAAACAAACATAAATAAATATTCTGTTAAATTTTAGGGACAGTCAACTGGAAAAGTCTATGAGTCTATTATCCTAAAGCATTGTGTAAATATATACTCAGGATTGCTTTTCAAATTCAAGCTCAGATATTTTAGATAATGTTTTTTTTCTGCCCACTTTAAGTTTGACTTCAAACAATTGGAAATGTTTTAAAGACAGAGAGTTATCTTATATAAGGAAGAATAAACATTGTGTCAATATTTCCTGAAAGGAGGAAAAACCAGATTAGATTAGTTGTCTATGTCATTTTCCCATGATGGGTTTTTAGCCATTTTTTTTCCAAAAATCTCACAAAACATAGCCAAGTCTCTAATAACTGAAGGAAGTGTTTGGGTGTGAGAGCCTCTATCCATGTTTGGGTTTTCAAAACTACCTAAGGGTTCTGAAAAATGTGACAAGTAAATACTTTGACAATCACTTTAAAGGGATTTGGTGACTAGAAAAGAAAAAAAAAATTTTTTTTTAAGATTTATGTATTTCTCTCTCCTCCCCCCACCCCATTTTTTTGTGCTTGCTGTCTGCTGTCTGTGTCCAGTCACGGTATGTTCTTCTATGTTTGATTGTCTTCTCTTTAGGTGGCACTGGGAACTGATCCTGGGACCTTCCGGAGTGGGAGAGAGGTGCTCAATCTCTTGATCCACCTCAGCTCCCTGGTCTGCTGTATCTCTTATTGTCTATCCTCTATGTCTCTTTTTGTTGCGTCATCTTGCTGCACCAGCTCTCCGCGTAGGCCAGCACTCCTGCACGGGCTAGCGCTCCTGCATGGGCCAGCTCTCCTGTGCAAGCCAGCACTCCATGTGGGTCAGCTCACTGCGCAGGCCAGCTTGCCTTCACCAGGAGGCCATGGGAATCAAACCCTGGACCTCCTATATGGTAGACAGGAGCCCAATTGCTTGAGCCACATCTGCTTCCCAAGAAAATATTTTTGTGGGGAGGAAGCTAGTGCAATTGCAAAAGTAGAGTTCCTTCTTTGCACTATACAAGAAACATATAACAATTCAGCTCCCACAAATTACATTGGTTAAACATTGCTGAAAATCTACTCTGAGTACCTTATATACATTATTCTGCAGTAATGAATGGGCTATTCCCCCATTTTACAGATAAAGAGATTAAAGCTCAGAGTGGTTAATTGTCATGCCCAAGTGCCATCTAGCAAGTGTCAAAGTTTGGATTTGACCCACCTGTCCCTAACTCCAAATCCAGTGCTGTTTGAATTGTGCTACTCTGCCCTCCAAACCATAAATAAATTAAATTCATGGTAATAATATTTCCTCTTGAGTATTTCTTGTTTCCATTCTTACTCCTCAGTCCTTCAGATTGTGGTTCAGTCCCCTTTTCTTTACTCTTTCTTCTTGAGCTTAAGCACAAAAAGGAGTCTCTCAGAAATAGCCAGGTGTAGAAATATTGGGTGGTACACTTGAAAGAACTTGCTTCTGTTAAGCTTCCAGTTCCTAGGATGGGTCTTCTGATTCATCCTCACAAAGTTCGCCTTGAACATTGTAACACTTGGAGTTTTAAGAATGCCCAGGATTTCAGTATTTGATATGCCACCTAAGCCCTTAACCCATCTGCATACCAGAACCTCAGAATTCCTGAAGGAACAACCCTAACAGGTGACCTTGAAGACCAAACACTTAGTTCCTTGAACATGGGGCTTAGGAGTTACTGATAATGGTTTTCAGACAGTTTTCACATCAAAAAAACTAAATCTTCAGAATTGCCTGCCCTATAAAGAAGTTACAACAGGCACCAAGACCTGTTTGAAAGCAGCAGCAAGGGCTTGTTTCAGTGGTGGTCACTCATAATACAGGGTTGTTTCTTTCTTACTAAGTTCTTGCAACACAAAGTAAATCTCCAAGGACCTTGACTGGACCATAGATTTAGCTTTACTACAATCACCGCCACTCAATATTCATGATAATTCTTCCTACTTAGCACTCACCATATGCTTCTAATGACTTTTCCTGTCTGATTGTTGTCTGTGTATCCATTTTTCAGAAACAGCTATATGATACTATGGCAGAGAGCCTCTAATAATATTACTATGGTCACGTCTTGATAATGGGCTTTCTACCTCCAAGTGAATGCCTGAAAGCCATTCTGAGGACCTTGCCTGGCATATCATTGATGGCAAAGTGGACTGCACGGACTGATGCTGTGATAGTCAAGACTAGGTAGTGTGGCATTGGGTGTGGCTCAGGACCAGGCTTCCTTCCCTCTGGTGTCTCTATTAGATGAGGGAGGAAAGAAGAATGGGAGGGAGAGAATGAGTGAGAATGAATGAGAATGGAAAAAAGAAAACATGGAGTACCAAAATGTCTTCAAATATTTTACCAAAAAAGAAGAAAGCTCTATCTGAAATGATACAAAATGATACAAAATTCTTTCTTAAGGATCTTGTGAAACTTACCTTTCAATCATAACATTTGCAAGCACAAATGGTTTGTATTTAATATACATGATATATTCCACATAATTATTAATATTGGTTTCATCTAATAACTCAAAATGTATTTTCCCAGGAAAATTTACTAGGCTTCTTTCTCCACTCCCCCGTGGGAGACAAGCAGACTGCTGTTAACCAAGAAGGCATTCCCAACCAAACATTTATATGAAGTTGGGGAGAATGCTCTTCCCCTTCTAGTTCAAGACCAGTGTTGCTGTGAAATCAGGACTGCATCTTAAATCTAAACGCAGGGGCACACAACTGAAGGATGAGGAGAAGACGGTTTAGCATTAATACAAATCAATAATACAAATGAACCTATAAAAGATTTCAGAAAGATGGAGCAGGCTCTGTGAGTACCAATTTTAATGTTGGTTCAAGCAAATGGTGTTCAATATCCTTCCGTGATTCAATGGTGATTTAGCATTTTTGTATTCATATATATAAAGTCTTAGCTCTGTATTATTATAATATATCAAGGTTGGTCACCAAATGCATAAATACTAAGTGCAGCTGTAGAATTTAATAAAACTGAAAGTTTGAGCTAGCAAATGAAAAATTATATATTATTGGAAACTTGTGCTCAAAGTTGAAACTTGAAGGAAATCTTTTAGCACTATCACAATATTACATTGCAATCATTATTTAATTTATCTCCTCTGAAATGACTTAAGGGAAGTGCTCGCAAAGCCCATTTACCTCAGCCAGGAAGTAAGGCAGTGGTCAGTGAGTAAATGAAGTCATGGAAAGTTGACAAGGGCAGTACAATGCCACTATTGTAAGAGCACCTCGGAGTATTGTTTGACTTTGACCAAGCTGGAAATGAATGTTGGGAAGTTTTTATTTTATCTTAACAAAAGGATAGGGTCAGACCAATAATATAAAACTAGCCTTTTCTTAAATTTTGTTTTTTTTGTTTTTTTTTTTTTAATTGCAAAGCATCAACTTAAACACACTTGGAGGAAAGGAATGTCTTTTTGTAGTTAACAAAGTTCTGAAAAGCAAAGGTTTACACTTAAAAAATGTATCTTTAATAAATAGCACATATAAGGTAGATACTGTATACATATTCACAGATGCTATGTATCATACACACACATATATGTATAATTTATATATTCCCTATTCAGTTATTCCAGGAGAAACTTCAAGAACTGCTAAGCAACCTGTGCATTTCAATTGTCACTTTGAACTTTGGAACAAAGGAGAGACTGTAAAACCAGTTTATAAAAAGTATTATGAGATACCACAACTGGCATTTTTACGACCTTATTAAACTACATTCAAGTGGCATAAATTATATGTAATGAAAGTGAAAAGGATCTCTGACCCGATTTTAATATTGGGTGCATGCTTATTAGTTTGGATTTTTTTCTGAATAGAAACCTCTTTTCAAACTTTAGCAGTTGATATTACATGGAAGTCATAAATGTCAGATTACATTAAACTATTTTGGTTCATAGAATAGCACAACCATTAAGTTACTAGAGAGTAATGAGTAGGTCTTCTCACAAAGTAAAGCCAAAGTGTTAATTTAGATTTGAAACATTCCACCTCATTACAGAGGCCAAATTAATTTGCCATGTGTAGAAGCAGCAAAAACCAATATTTGAAATGTGAAAACCTTCTTTTTGTAGGAGTGATCAAAAAAGGTATTACAAAATTTCTATTCCTAAAGAGTAGGCACACTGGTCCTTTCTGAGGTTAATTATCATTTAGTCTTATGGAGTCTTTTACTAGGCATTTCTATTCAAGAAGTTGAATTGATTGAATGAATTAAATGTTAAAGACGACAGGAAGCCTGGGCATTTAGACAGTCCCAAGTTTGAAAATGTTTAGACTTAAACGTAAATGTGAAGTCGAATTATTTTTATCCCCTGCAATTTTTATATGTCATGAAGAATGCCTTTTCATCTGGTTTTAGAGATTTTATTTAGGCTTTAGTTACATATTTTGAAAGAAATAGAAGAAGAAAAAAAAAAGAACTACTAATTTGGAGGATTATAGTGCAAAGTATAGAGCATCATGAATCTCAAGTATCCATGTATTAAAACAGGCCAAATGAAGAATACTTCAAAATATAAAGAAATGATGATACTTTGTATAAACACCATAAACAACAACCTTTACAAACCCAGACAATATATTAAACAATGGTACCATGATAAAAAGAATAATGTTGATTTTGCCTATCATTTTTTAAATGTGAGAAAAACAGAATGCAAAGGTCAGTTAATGAAAGGGAAAGGCCAGTTTGGAGTAGCCCAGCCCAGAGGTAGACAAAAGCACCAATTGTTTTGTCTACAGAATCAACCATGCAGAATGGCCATAAGAAGGACCATTTAATGAAGCTTTCTGGTCAGGTTAGCAGGTTACTAAGGCATTCATGAAGACAGCACAAGGATTCCTAGGAACTCCACTGTGTTCTCTAGCAAGATAGGTAAGGAGGCAGTGATACTGGTTACTAAAAGGCATTGGAGAAGTGAAAACATGCAGAATCATTTAAATTTAGAGTAAAGGGCAATTTTAGTCCCTTTTGTTTATATCTTGCTTTCTAACTCAGGAAGTGCTTTTATATTCTCATAGCAACCACTCCATATTATTTTCCATAAGGAAACAGGTCCAGAGTGGTTAGGTCACTTGCCTAGGATCACTCAGGTAGTTAATGCCTGAGTCACTCATCAATAGTCACAGTTTACCTGGCTGATGGCCATCTTATCTCTACTTAAAATTCCTCCAGCAAGAATATTCATGATTCCTTGAGAAAAGTCACTTCATTGATGAAAAAGTTTTGAGGAAAAATTTCTCATTTCATATTTTAAGGTCTAGCCCCTGCAGGTTCTAATATTGCCCTCTGGTTCAATAACTATAACCAACATTTATGTGTCATTTTGCTGTTTGCAAAGCATCTTGCAACCTATTACCTAAATTATGACTTATGAGGATACTCTTTCTGCTTTCACACAGCAAAAGATTTTCAAAAAATTTTAGATATTTCTCATGCCTTCCTTAACCTCCACATATCCAGACTCCTCTCCCCTCCCTGGATAGACTCTGTTTGTCCAAATCTCTTTTCAAATGTGGTTCCAGAAATGAGGATAAAATCCCAGACTCAATCTGAGCAGGGTGGAAACAAAGTGAGAAGAAGGTCAGAGTTGTTTGTTCAAATTCAGGGACAGAAGGAAGGAGGAAGAGGAAGAAGAGGGTTTGAGAGTCTCATGTGTACCTGGTATCTGTGATGATTCCCAGGACTTGGGTGATTTTAAAAAACAGCAACTGGTTAATACCTTTGGTTGAAATTAACAAATTGACTGAGTCAATGTTTTGGTGTCTTGAAGATAAAAAAAAAGAGAGAGAAATTGGAGATATCACAATTCTAATCAGTAGAGTGATTTTTATTAGTAGAGATGATGCAATCCCAAGAAAATAGGAACTTAGGGCATAATGTGACAATTTTCTGTCAAGTGTTCAACATCCCTTTGGAAAGTCCCTGGAAGTGCAATAACCTAACATACTGAAGCAATGCATTGATTCTATTAAGAAGTGACAAATAAAGGCCATGGGGATTGCAAAGCCATCACCCGATTTTCTGTGGTGTATAAAGAACAGAGAACTTCTGAAATTCTGTTCATTGATATGTGATGTTTTTCTCCTTGTCTAAATTCCCTGAGGCTGGCTAACAGTACAGAGTGTCCATGGAAATTGAATGTGTGATCTCAGAAAATTCAATGAATTTAGAGAATGATGAGGAGGATAATTGGTACCTGGGACCCTAACTGAAAAAAAAAACAGGAATGTCAAACAGCTGAAAATTTTCTGCAAAGGCTTTGCCAGGGGTACTGGTTATAAATTTGAGGTCTAAGACCTTATGTTGAGTGAGGCGAGCCAGGCACAGAAGGGCAAATATTACATGACTTCACTGATACAAATTAAGCAAATTGAGCAGACTCACAGAGCTAGAGTCTGGAAGATAGGTTTATAGAAGACAGAAAGGTTTATAGAAGACAGAAAGGGAGTAGAGTGTTGTGAGCCAATGCCTATTTGGGCAAAATCTTTGATAAGGTGACAGGGTGTAGTTAGGCAGTGGATGGGCATGACAGTGGTACAGCAATGCTATTGGGTTGGGTGGTACTTGTCAGTGAAGGGGGTAGGGTGTGGCAGTTGAACTGTCCATGCAACTAGGAGGAGGGTCGGTGAAGGGAGCAGATGAACTCTGGGGGATTGTGAGTATGTGGCTGAAACTACAACGTTGGGAATGTTCTTTTGGAAAATATGGCAGGGAACGGTTACTTGTTTACTTGTTTAGGGTGTTGGGTGTGAGGGCATGTGGGACAGGGCACACCTGGGGCAGGCTTTTAGGGAATGTGTGAGTGTTCATCCTGTCACAGTGCATTGTATCAGTGGGTGGAGACCCACGCGATGAATGAGAACGTGTTGGACTCCCATCCTGGGGTTCCTTCTATGTTCTCAAATAGAGGGGAGGGAGTCTCTCGAGATCATAGGCAGTACCTAATAGGGGAGGACAGGCCAGTATGTGAAGCCCTCAATGTTGTAAGTAACTATGAATCTTGTTCTTCAAGGAGTGAAGCTTTGTAGTTACCATGGATCCTGAGGGGAGGGGGAGGGAGGAATAGAATAGATGGAACATGGGACATTTGGGGGGCATTGGAATTGTTCTACGTGATCTTGCAATGATGGATACAGGCCATATTAAATTTTGTCAAAGTTTATAAAATTGTATGGTCCAAAATGTAAACCATATGTAAATCATTGACCATGATTAGTAGCAATGCTTCAATATTTGTACATCAATTGTAACAAATGAACCATCCACATGTAAAATGTTATTAATAGGGGAAAGGGGAAGGGGGGGAGGATGTTGGGTATATGGGAATCCCCTATATTCTGTACGTGACTTTTCTGTAACCTAAAGCTTCTTTGAAGATAAAATGAAAAAAAAAAAAGACACTGGGGGAATAAATGGAAGAAAATGTCATTGTACATACAAGACAACAGATCTTACAGTAATGAAAGACATAATGGCAAAAAAATTTTTATTTTTTATTTTTTTACTATTTCAAATTTTTTAAAAATTTTGTATTTTATTTGTTATTTTTAAAACTGTCATTATTTCATTTTCTTATTAATTTTATTTGGTTATTTTGTTGGCTTCATTTGTGAAGAAGTTTTGGATCACAGAAGGGTTACAACTGTGGCAGGGGAGGATCATTGGTGTGGGATGTCAGTGATGGGGGATGCATGGGAGGAGGTTCACCTGGGGCATACCTATAAGGCATATGAATGAGTTCAAGTGTTCATGGCATATTGTAACAGTGGGTGGAGATCCACACAATAACCAAAAGAATATCCAATTCCCATTCTGGGGAGTCCTGCCACATTCTCTAATGGGACAG
The DNA here is from genome assembly GCA_029593785.1 of Cabassous unicinctus. Classification (NCBI taxonomy): domain Eukaryota; kingdom Metazoa; phylum Chordata; class Mammalia; order Cingulata; family Chlamyphoridae; genus Cabassous; species Cabassous unicinctus. The sequence continues at coordinate 24,746 of JAQZBX010004967.1, read as the reverse complement.
CAAGAATCCCTCTAGTACAGGGGCAGTGACTTGTGAAGGAGGATGGACTATTGACAGGCCCTTGATATTGATAATTGTACTTATGAACCTTTTCTTTTGAAATTGAAACTTAGCCTAGTATCAAAGGTTGCCTAAGAGTAACCTCTGAGAGCCTCCTTATTGCTCAAATGTGGCCTCTCTCTAAGTCAAACTCAGCATATAAATGCATTACCTTCCCCTTGGTGTGGGACATGACTCCCGAGGATAAACCTCCTCAAGCACCAACTATAAAGGTCTGGAAAAAGACCTTAACCAAAAGGGGGAAAGGGTAAAGAAAGAAGAGTTTATATGGCTAAGAGACTTCAAAGTGAGTCAGGAAGTCATTCCAGAGGTTACGCTTATGTATGTCTTAGTTCCCCCAAAAGGAAGACATGTTTGGGAACCTTACTCTTTTCAGAAATGTGTTCGCTCTGTTCTAACTCGTGTGCACTAAATACAATCATGGTTTTAGGGTACTTTTCCTCAAAGGATGGAAGTGCATTATGCAAGTTAAATTATTTGTGTTAAATTGCCTCCCAGGTCTGGTCTAGATGCAAGATAAATAGCGTTCTGTTCCATAGTGCCTTCCATTGTTGATAAGCATCCTAAAAGTGCAAGGGACCATTCTGAATGTTTACAAGACTAAGACAGTGAAAAACAGGGAAATCTAAGCAAATTGAGTGACTGACTCAAAATAGGGAAGAAAGTCAAGAGCAGGACAGATTTTGTGTGTACTCCTTAAGCCAGTAGATTTAGTTAGCTGCAGATGGAAAGGTTGTTTCCTGACACATGCTATGCTTTTGAGGTTATCTCTCATTGGTCTTAGAGTGCATAGTCTTTTCAGAATGCTCTGCATCCCTAGCATATAAAAGCAAAATAACTACACCTAGCCATTCATTAATTCCTCCCTAAAAAAGTGAACCTCTCATCTGTGTCAGGAACTATGCTAGTTTCTGGGGTCGTAGCAAGGAGTGAAAGAGAAGGAGCTCCTAGCCTAATGGAGCTTATTCATCCATCCAATCATTCAACACATATTCACTGAGCACCTACCAAGCACCATTTTAGGTGCATGGAATGTGGCAGTGAACAAAACAAAGATGCCTGCCATTGTGGAGCTGACATTCCACTGGAGAATGATTAACAACAGATTTAATAAATACGCAAAGCTTACAGTATGTTAGAATGTGATAAGTGCTATAAAGAAAAAAAAAAATACACCAGGGTAAAGGGTATCTGGAAAAGCTAGGGCTAAGGCAGGGTTAGGGACAGTGTGAGTTGAGATTTCAATTTAGGATGGTGAGAGTAGACCTCATTGAAAAGGTGAGATTTGAGTGAACACTTGAAAGAGTTGAGGGAGTTCTTGTAGTTATTTGGAGAATGAGTATTCCAGGCAGAGGAAATAGCCAGTGCAAAGACCCTAAGGCAGAAGCACTTCTGGTATGTTGAAGGAAGAGCAGAGTCCAGCTTACTACCTTGTATAAGACTGGGAAAATATGTACAGGCATACCTTAGAGATATTGCAGGTTTGGTTCCAGACTACCACAATAAAGTGAATATTGCAATATAGCAAGTCACATAAATTTTTTGGTTTCCCAGTACATATAAAAGTTATGTTTACACTATACTGTAGTCTAGTGAATGTGCAATAGCATTATGTATAAAAAATAATGTACATACCTTAATTAAAATACTCTTTTGCTAAAAAATGTTAACCATCATCTGATAGCCTTCAGCAAGTCATAATTTTTTTGCTGGTGGAAGGTCTTGCCTCGATGTTGATGGCTGTTGACTGATCAGGGTGGTGGTCACTGAAGTTTGGGGTGGCTGTGGCAACTTCTTAAAACAAGACAACAATGAAGTTTGCCACATCACAAAAACTTTCCAGTTATGAAAGATTTCTCTGTAGCATGTGATATTGTTTTATTACAGTTTACCCACAGTAGAACTTCTTTCAAAATTGGAGCCAATCGCCCAAACCCTGCCACTGCTTTATCAACTAAGTTGATGTAGTAATCTAAATCCTTTGTTGTCATTTCAACAATGTTCACAGTACCTTCCCCAGGAGTAGATTCTATCTCAAGAAATCATTTCCTTTGCTCATCCATAAGAAGCAACTTCTCATCCGTGAAAGTTTTATCATGAGATTGCAACAATTCAGTCACATCTTCAGGTTCCAATCTAATTCTAGTTCTCTATTTTTACATCTGCAGTAACTTCCTCCACTGAAGTCTTGAATCCCTCAAAGTCATCCATGTGGGTTGGAATCAAATTCTTCCAAATTCCTCTTAATGTTGATATTTTGATGTCTTCTCATGAATTACAAATGTTCTTAATGGTATCGAGAATAGTGAATCCTTTCAGAAGGTTTTCAACTTACTTTGCCCAGATCCATCAGAGGACTCAATATCTATGGCAGCTATAGCCTTATGAAATATATTATTTCTTAAATAATAAGACTTGAAATTTGAAATTCTTCCTTGATCCCTGGGCTGAAGAATGGCATTACGTTAGCAGGCATGACAACAACATTCATCTCATTGTACATCTCCATCAGAGCTCTTGGATGACCAGGTGCATTGTCAATAAGCAGTAATATTTTGAAAGGTATCTTTTATTCTGAGCAGTAGGTTTCAACAGTGGTCTTAAAATCTTCATTAAACCATGTTGTAAACAGATGTGCGGTCATTCAGGCTTTGTTGTTGCATTTATAGGGCACATGAAAAGTAGAGTTAGCATAATTCCTAGGATTTTGGAATGGTAAATGAGCATTGGCTGCGACTTAAAATCACCAGTTCATTAGCCTGTAACAAGAGTCAGCCTGTCCTTTGAAGCTTTGAAGCCAGGCATTGACTTCTCCTCTCTAGCTACGAAAGTCCTAGATGGCATCTTCTTCCAATAGAAGACTGTTTCATCTACATTGAAAATCTGTTCTTTAGTGTAGCCACCTTCATTAATTATCTTAGCTAGATCTTCTGGGTAACTTGCTGTGGCTTCTACATCAGTACTTGCTGCTTCACCTTGCACATTTATGTTATGGAGTTGGCTTCTTTCCTTAAACTTCATGAACCAACCTGTGCTTCAGACTTTTCTTCTGCAGCTTCCTCATCACTCTCAGTCTTCACAGAATTGAAGAGAGTTGGGGCCTTGCTCCAGATTAGGCTTTGGCTTAAGTGAATGTTGTGGCTGGTTTGATCTTCTATCCAGACCACTAAAACTTTCCCCATGTCAGCAATAAGGCTGTTTCATTTTCTTATCACTTGTGTGTTCACTGGAGTAGCACTTTTAGCTCCCTTCAAGGATTTTTCCTTTGCATTGACTTGTCTAACTGGCACAAGAGGCCTAGCTTTCAACATGCCTTCCTCACTAAGCTTAATCATTTCTAGCTTTTGATGTAAAGTGAGAGATGCGTGACTCTTCCTTTCACTTGAACACTTAGAGGTCATTATAGGGTTATTCATTAGCCTAATTACAATATCATACTGTCTCAGGGAGTAGGGAGGTCTGAGGAAAGGATGAGAGATGGGGGGCCGGCCAGTCAGTAGAGCAGTCAGAACACATACAAATATCGGTTAAGTTCACTGTCTTTTATGGGCATGGTTCATGGCGCCCCAAAACAATTACAATAGTAACATCAAAGATCACTGATCACAGATCACCATAACAATGAAAACGATTGAAATATTGTGAGAATTACCAAAATGTTACACAGAGACACAAAGCGAGCACATGCTGTTGGAAAGATGATACTGATAGACTTGCTTGCCACAGGGTTGCCACAAACCCTCAATTGAAACAAAAGCAATATTTGCGAAGCACAATAAGGCAAAGCACAATAAAGCAAGGTATGCCTGTACTCTAGTAGATGCATTATTGAATGCCCATACTTCTTAGTTCCAAGCTTTTTCTCTTTAATTATTTTAGATCTATGTAAGACTCACTTATTTTAAAAGGACAAATTATTTCTTAGGAAAATATGGAATTTAGCATGTTGCTATAATCTAAGACCTCTTTTTCTTCAGTTTTAACATACACATTCCAATGCAGGTAGAAGAAATCAAAACATATTTGACCAATAATAGGAAAACATATTGTATTTTATGAATTTCCCTTTAGTAATTTTCTTTTTCATTTATATAGGTAACCATCTGAGACCCTATCTTCACGTGGCAAAGTTCAAGGCATTTGGATTCGGCTATGAAAGCAGTTGTCCGCTCCTAAGTTTAACCTAGACAGGAATCAACATAAAGCCAGAGCACCCATGGAGACTTTCTTAATTAAGAGCTATAGCTCTGCTCAGGCATTTTTATCACCCACCAGCTAGTGAACATTGTACATGCAGAGTGGTTTAACATAAAGCTGACTAGTGTTAGAACCCAGTTCCTCTTTCAACCACATGTGGAGTTTTAGCAATATGTCTGATACTTCAGTGAAAAGAGTATTTTGCAGAAATAAAATAGATTAGCCAAGATACTCATAATTTCTTTGCTGGGCACTTTATGAAATTTCCAATTACTGCTAAGGAGAAGACATTAAAACTTTGAAGGTATACTTTATTTCAAAGTACAATTTCTCCACTTTAATCATCAGGTAAACTGAGAATTTGGGCCACTTTTGCACTGTGAGGAAGTTTCACAAGGCTATGATTTCAAGTGTCCTCTAAACTCAAGGACAATTTAGTCATTAGAAGTCTACTGTTTTCCTTTAGAATTAAAGACAGTGGGAATTGTGACCCTTGCTTTAATATCACGCCAAAGCAGATGTCTAAGTCTTAAGGGAAAAATGAATTCCAAGCATTTGTCAACCATTTATTCACTGCAGAATGAGAGGAGGAAGACATGTCTTCAAAGTGAGAGCTGATGGAGGTTTCCTTAGCACACCTGTGTGGAAGGCGGCTCTCACATGGCGGTGGCACACTCCCGACATCTGCTCCTTTCATTGAACTGAGCTGTAAATTGAAATTCCATTGCAATGTTTTTAGAACCAGTTGAAGTAAGGAGACTGTCAGAAATCCTCTTTAAACTCACCCTTATCCAAACAGGAAACTGACCCCTGGCCCCTGGACGTAACAGTACACCAGTGGAAATTTCATTATCCCCATTTCAGCTGAACTAAGTGAAAATTAATTGTGTAATTATCTGGATGAGCGCATGTGTAAAATTTTACAATGTGCCAGTTAGATTAAGTAACGTGTTAGTGGCATGGTTTAGTGCAGAGTCAAATCTGTCCTATAAAAATGGGATAAAAAATCCAACAAGGTTGGAAGGGGGAAAAATATGTCAGAACAAATGCTTAACATGAGAAGGTAAGGTTAGGCTTAATTCCATAACCTGATGAAAATCTTGCCCTCCCAGATCACAGGTAAATCTGGCAGGTTTGCAAGATGTGTGTGTGTGTGTGTGTGTAGGCACACACACACGAGTATGCATATGGGGACTTTTGTATAAATGTCTTCTCCATTTACTGTCTTTTCAAAATGAGACTATTATCAAAATACTTAACTTCTCCATTACTGTATTTTACATATGTAGTTTTACTTTACCAACCACATTATCAGAGTTCAGGCTGTATTTACTGGTTGAGATTATTTGTCCCAGATATACTTTGCTCACCTGTTCAATGAACTGCTCTGACTTTTCTGCTGGGTGTAATTGTTCAAACATGAGGTAGATGCTGTGTTCTGATTTAAGATAATTTCATTTAAAAATATAGGCCAAGTATGAACTGGCTTTAACATCAAATGCATGGGGGATTTCAATTTGAAGTTTTTTTCCCTTTGATAAAGATTTTAAGAGCCATTTTTCCCTGAGATTTTGCCCTCTCCCCAAAAACAATATTGCTTTATGGAGACAATTTCCATTTCAAAGTCTCTGAAATGTTTAGATAGTGGAATTTCTGGATGAAAGGTATGACTTGGGTGGATGCTCTTTGAAAGTGAGGACCATCTTTAAACAACATATGAGTAGTGTATTGAGATTTTAGCAATTCTGAACTCGGTTTCACAATATCAGTGCTATTTTGGCAAATCCAGACACTAATTTATGTACCTTGCCAATAAAACTGCTCTCCTGTTTTTCTCATCCCTTGAACTACACATTGTCTCCATAAAGCTATGTTTATGGTAAAAGTCTGTTCAGATTTTCCTCCATCCCCACCTCAAAAATGAAAGTTCCACTAGACAAAAATAGTAACATTCTCAAAGCAAATGTACTAAAAAAATGCATTTCAACTCTTTTAAACTTGGCATAATATAATGCTGTTATATACTTGTACGTAGAGCTATGGGAACTTTAAGAGGTTGTTAATACTTTAAAAAAGCTGTAATAAATATGCATATAATATATTTAGTGGAAAACACTCTACTGTATATAAACGTGATTAAAAGAAAGAAAGCACCAATGTGATTTATAGAATAGGGCAGTCAAAGGACATTGAAAATAATCGAGACCATTCAAAGAGAAATGCAAAACTTCAGATCAAGAAATATTAACCTCAAAATGAAAATGAGACTCTGGTATTAAATCTCCAATTTAACATAGGTTAATTATCAAGAAGGGTTTGGAACAGGCCTTTCTCTTTAAAGTAGACACAGTGCTCTCTTCACCAGTTTTAAAGCGTCCGGAGTTGGTGAGTGGGGGGATGGGGGGATGGGGGGGTGGTTTTCAAACTTTAGAGATCAAAATGGAATCCGGGAGGGGGCCTCGTGGACTCTGCACGCGGCACCTCAGAGCCCAGGGCGGCGGTTGTGTTTGGGGATGTCCCGGTCATGTGCCATGTCAAAAGGGGTCGTGTTTGCCACCCTTTCTCAAGTCAAGCTTGGGAACGACTCTGTGCCTTTCAGGATGCAGTAAGAATCAGGGGAATCTAGTCAGACTAGATTATTTTTTTTTAATGAAGCATTTTGCAGTTGTAACAGTGCTAACTTTAGATGGATTAAAATTTAAAAATGTAACCCAGACTTATATATTTATATACTTTTATATGAACACTTTTAAAAACTTACTGTTTTTAGATATTCTTCCTTTTGAATAAAAAAGAGCTTGGACTGACTCCTCGCACTGAAACACTTATATTTTAAAATGACTTTTTATTCTTATTGATTCCAATTAAAACCATTGTATTACCACAAGAATTTCAGGACTGAAAGGGACTCTCCTTGTGCACTGCCTGTGCATTCTACAGGCAAGAAAACCAAGCCCTAGCATGAATTCCCCCTCTCCCAGTCCAGTGCTGCTTTTTACTAGTCTATGTTTTCTAGTCAAGTGGGGACTCACCTGACAGCAATAGGATGAGAAACACATCCTATTAAACATGTCCTATGCTAGGTTTAATAGATAAAGGAGAATAACATGGGATTTAAACCCAAGATGACCTGGGTTTGAATCCAGGATCTGTATCTCACGTTCTGTGTGACTTGGGGTGTGTGACTTAACATCTCTGAACTTCAGAATCTCACATTTGGTAAGTAGCATCTTCCTCACAAGTCAACTGTGAGCATCCAACTAGACAATATATAGAGCTCCCCAGCTCATGATGGAGAACCAATAAAAGTCATATACTTGCAGAACAAATTTGCAAAGTCAAGAAAGCAATTGTTTTAAATTTATAGTCAAAAGCTTATGAAAAAAAATCTTTGAGAGCAATTGGGGAGGAAATCAGGTTAACAGAAATTTCCTTTCTAACAAGATTTATTATATGTATCCCCTATAGTACCTGTTTATTCAGTGTGCAAGTAAATTTTGCATTTAGGCTTTGGAGAACAGAGTTGAAGAGGAAAGGGAATACCTGATAATTTAGGGGGGAAATGTGTGTGACTTTATATACATGTTAATTTTGTTTTGATTTATTATTTGTATCCTCCATTTACTTCCTAAATGGGTTCAAAGTGACAATGTTATTAAATGTTTCTTTCCCACTTTGGAAATGTTTATAACATTTTAATGTAACAAATGGTAGAAAGCTTTGGATTCTGGCTTTGTCAAATGCTAGTGTATTTTGCAAAAACATTTAGTAGATAAAATTCCCAAAACAGATATTGTTGCAGAATTGCACAGAAACAAAGCTAAGCACCTGGCACAGGGATATAAAAAGTACAGAGGACCAAGTCCATGTGTGTGAGAGAAGTGAACATTAGCAGCTCCCCACTTTGTGCATGTGTGTGTGTGTCAGAGAAAGAGAGAGAGAGAGAGAGAGAGAGAGAGAGAGAATGGGAAAGGGACTACTTTCTCTCACTGAAGTAATAAGAGCTAGGTTACAGATTTTTGCCTTCTTTCTCATTCCTTGTGGAGTTTATGAAATATTTCATTACAAAGCTGAACCAGAATTATTCAAGATGGGAACTTAAAAGATGGAATCAGACTTTTTGGAAACTGATTTAAATACACAAAAAAAGCTCTTGTTCTCTGCTCTAGGGTCATCCATTCATTCATCAAGTAGTTCCTGAGCACCAGGAGTACAGCAGAGATAAGACCCAACCCCTTCTTTTCTGAAGATTCCTCTATAAAAGAAAGAGACAGACAAATAAATAAATAAAAATTATGTTAGTTGCTGAACGCTATGAAGAAAATGTAAGCAGAGTAAAGGTGACAGGGAAGTGTGATGTTTTAAAGGGTGGTGAGAAGTTACCAGTTGGATAACTTCAATGTTATTCTGACAGCGTGCATCTCAGAAACTTCTAGTGTGAGCTGTTTCAGGGCATACTAGAAAATGTACTTTGTTAATTTTTAATTGCAATTTAGTTTCTCCTTAGGAAGTGCTTGTTTCCTTCAAGTCTATGAAGTTGAGGAAACATGCAGTCAATAAGCCTACGATGTGTGCAAGACACTACCTGTATTTGAGCCAGAAGTGGAATCCCATGAAATGATCCAAAATAGGAAAGAGCAGAGGGGAAGATATTCCTTTGGGAAAAAAGAGGGGGGTGCTAGGGGACGTAAAATAATACAGTCACCAAAGCTAAAAATAAATGACAGAGTATCTGATCTTAGAAAACATAACATATTTTCCTGGAGAACAGAAATCTAAGACAGCAAAGGGAATTCTTTTCCTTACTGTCCCGCTTTTATCCCAAAGATCTGAAGGAGCCAAACGAAAATTTCCTGGCATCCTGGGGCAATAAAATAATCTTGGTCTTCTTGCAAATCCACATTAGTGTGGAGAGGGAACAGAGGCCTTTTGAGTGCCCCTGAGTGCTGTGTAAGCTGCATTTTTCCCCAGGAACCCAAAGCTGTGTTTATTTGCAAAGAGATGTGCTGCTAATGTGTGGAAGCCTGAGTGGTCCAGGTGATATACTTGGACCTGAGCTCATCAATTAAGAAGTTCTCAGTTAAATGCTGTTCAAGAGCCTGAGAACATGCATCAAAGTTTACTATTACTTTCTTCAGAGATGTTGGTGAGGAAGAAAACAGCATTTTTGGGGGAGGAAGGTAGATCCAAGATAATGTCCTCAACAAAATAGAGTTTAGTGGAGCCCTGGATGGTCTGAGCCAACTGCTTCCTTTCACCTTTACCAATTTCAAGAACTTTAATGTGAGAGTACTTGAAAAAGGCAACTTCCAGTGACTCCCTTTCTCACTCAAAGACAGTTTAACTGTAGTGCACTTTAACTTTTAAGTAACTGCACTTGCTAGAAAGGAAGAGAAACGGGGGCAGGGAGAGAGAGAGAGAGAGAGATGGAGAGAGAGAGAGAGAGAGGTGGCATTCTTTGCCCAATAATTAAACTTTATGGGAAGGAGAAGAGTTCCTTTTTAAAAAAAGAAAAGGCATTTAGATTACATAAATGTTACATAAAAATATAGGAGATTCCCATATGCCCCGCTTCCTATACCTCCCACATTTTCCCACATTAACAACATCTTTTATTAGTGTGGTACATTCATTACAATTGATGAAAACATTTCAGAGCATTGCTACTAAGCATGGATTATAGTTTCCATTGTAGTTTACACTCTCACCCACACAATTTTGTAGGTTATGGCAAGATATGTAATGGCCAGTATCTGTCATTGCAATGTCATTCAGGACAAGTCCCAAGTCCCTAAAATGCCCCCATATTTCACCTGTATTTCCTTCTCCCTGCCCTCAGAACCTCTAGTGGCCACTGCCTCCACATCAATGACATTAATTCTTCCATTGCTAAAATCACAATAAGTCTATAGTAGAATACCAGGAAGTCTACTTTAGTCCATAGTTCATTCCCCAATCCTGAGGGTTCTGGGATGGTGTTGCCCACTCCACCTCTAATTGAGAGGAAGCTTTGATCCCATGGGCAAATGGATGGGACTTTCTTGCTTGCAGTTGTAGACTCCCTCGGTTCCTTGGGATGGTCATTATCCATCATCATCTCCTTGTTAGTTGTCCTGGGTGAGTTCAATGAACTGGAGAGTAGGTATTGCAACTCTGTTGAATTTCAGGGCCCAGCTGGCACATGGACAGCCCAGAGATTAAAGTCTCTTGGACATACACCTACCAACTCCAGCACCAACTATAGGTTCAAATAAAAGGAATTGAAGAGGCATGTGTAGAGAAGTCACATCTGAGTCCAAGTCTGTTACACTTGGGAGTACAAACTCCAAAGTAGGGCCACTAGCAAGGCACCAGACTCCAGAGCTATCTGCTATGACCGTAAGTCCTGGGTGTCTCCAGAGCCCTCAGGATCCCCACTATTTGGGGTAGTATCTACCTTGGCCATCTATGAGATCCTGCTGAGAAGTTCATAAGACTTACCTCTGGGATGACCTCCCGACTCACTTTGAAGTCTCTTAGCCATATACAATCATTTGTCTTTACCTTTTCCCCCTTTAATTCAAGGTCTTTTTCCAGTAGTATCACCAGCTGGTGCTTTGGTAGTAATCCCTCAGTGTCAGGGAGGGTCATCCCTATACATCAGTTGTAACAAATGTACCATCCACATGTAAAAAGATTATCAATAGGGAAGGGGGAAAAGGGGAAGGATGTTGGGTATATGGGAGTCCCCTATATTCTGGATGTAACCTTACTGTGACCTAAAACTTCTCTGAAGACAATATTAAAAAAAAAAAAGTAAGACACTGGGGAAGAAATGGAAGAAAATGCCACTTTACATACAGGGCAACTGATACTGCAGTGATGAAAGGAAAAAAAATCAAAAAAATAATTTATTTTTTTAAAATGTTTTTCATTTTTTTAATACCCCAATCTTTTTTACTTTATTTTAGTTTTAGTTTCTCTAAATTATTATGTATTTTATTTCTTATGTTTAAACCTATCATTATTATTTCATTTTCCTATTAATCAAATTTGGCAATATTCTTGGCTTCAATTTTGAAGAGGTTTCAGATCACAGAAGGGTTACAACTATGGCAGGGGAGAATCATTGGGGTGGGGTGTCAGTGACGGGTGATACATGGGAGGAAGTTCAGCTGGGCATATATATAAGGTATATAAATATGTTCAAATGTTCATGGAGCATTGCCACAGTGGGTGGAGATTCACACAACAACTGAAAGATTATTGAATTCCCATCCTGGGGAGCCCTGCCACATTTTCTAATGGATGAGCAACAATCCCCCAAGGGCAGGGGCAAATGACTAGTGAAGAAGGATGGTCCATTGATGGGCCCTTGATGTTGATGACTATGCTTGGGAGCCTTTTGCTCTTGAATTTGGAACTTAGCCTAGTGTTGGAGAGTGCCTAAGTGTTGCCTCCTGAAAGCCTCCTATGTTGCTCAAATGTGGCCTCTCTCTAAGTCAAACTCAGCATATAAATGCATTACTTTCCCCCCATCATGGAACATGAAGAGTTCCTTTTATTTTAAAGCTGCCCCATGGAGAGGCACTATTTACATACCAAATGCTGCAACATCAAGTCCTCACCTGCAGGAAGTGTGTGGATTACTTGCCTCCTCAGAAACACAGATATAAATACATACAGAAACATTGGTGTCTCTTAGAATCGGGTCTGTATTATTTGGGCTCTGGGTTATCCACCTACTTCTTGCTTTTTAGCCATAATGTTTGAACTGAAGGTTTATCTCATGTTTTACTGATGAATTGGTGCCCCTAAAAGGGAGTTTTTGATTTGTCCTCCAATCCTTCTGCTCATTCATGAGGATATGAGCATCACACGCCATCCCACTAGGCCACTGGAAGTGTGGCAGTTAAGAAGCCTGCTCAGGGTCACGCAGTTCGCAGGCAGCCTGGCTCCAGAGCCAATGCCTTTAACCACTGGGCTGTCTCACTCTTGCTCTAGCTACCCAGTCGCCGAGGCTGGACACCTAGGAATCAGCTTTGTCATCCTTACTGCTACACCCAAGTTGTCTTTCCCTCTCCTGCCTGACAGAGTATAAAATTTTTGCATACCTACTCAAACTTCTTCAATAATTCCCCAACACAGAGAGATTGAAATCCCAAATTCTTCACACAATCTGACCCTACGTTGCTCTTCCTATCCTCTACCTGGAACGTGATTTGCTGGCAATACAAAACTGCTTCTCATTCCCTTTAAACACAGAATTATGTCTTGCCTTTCAGATTTTCTCATGTTGTCCTCTTGCCAGAAATGCCCTCCTCCTCTTCCACCCAACATCCACCCTCTAATTTCAGTTCATTCTGTAAGATTCTGCTCAGTGCTCTTTTTCCAGCAAGGCTTCCCTGAGATCTCTTCATCACTGCTCTCCCACAAGGCTGACTGATTAGCTCAACCCTCCTTTGTGTTCCCATAACAACTAGTATACATTTCTATCATTGTTTTTTTCTATTTCACTATTTCACTATTCATTTTGTTTGGTTCTCTGCCCCTCCCACCAGAACCATTTGGACCTTGAAAAGTGTGATGGCACTGGAAAAATCTGAGATTCTCTGGCACCTAGTTTGGTGACTGGAAAATAGAAATTCAATAAATTTTCATGGTTGAATAGATTTTGGAGCAACTGAAAATAAAGTGTCATGCAGTGTTTATGAACAGACTAAGTGTGCATATCTACAAGGAAGAGAATGGACAAAACTTTCATGGTTTATTTATAAAGTATTTATTAAATACCTGCTTTGTACCAAGCCCCAATCCTTCTCAGTGACTGGCAACATGACAAACAATTAAGTTGAAAATAACATAATTCCAAATTAAAGATAAAATATCAATTCATAGCGGGTTTCCCTGAGCCTGAGTCACTCTCCAGATTTCCATCATCCCCTTGGGAAGTGTCATGACTTCTCTCAAGTCTCTAGAGTTGCAGATAATGCTAGAAAGAAAACCCCTCTGCATCCTTCTCTTCCCCTTCAAGACAGGTAAGAAGCTCATATGCCTGTCCACCCTGGTGCTTTTCTTCTGGAGCCTCTCATTGACATGTGTGTTCTAGAATGGACTTTCCTGGAACTGAAGAGAGGAAAGCCAAGATGCAAAGTTGACATTGGGACAAATATAAGCAAAGATGGTCAATGCCAACTTGAATTTTTCACCATTCTAATGATGTATCTTAGCTCACCAGAGTGTTCTGCTTTGAAGTGTGACCAACAGCATAACATTTCCTGAAGTTATTTGCATTGAATAATAAAGCCATCCATTTAAACATTTCTCAATAATCCACATAAGTCAGGAACTGTGTCTCATTCTGGAGATAAAAAGATAAATAAGAAACAGTTTTTTTCCTCAAAAGGCTTATAGTTTAGTGAGACAGACAAGAAAAGATACAATTATAAAAATCATGGTATGGGAGGCATATTATAGGAAAGCACAGGGTTTTGTCAGAGTACATGAGTAGAGAACCTAGTATAGATTTGGGGCATGGTAGGAAGGAGTATCCTTCCCACCTCCCCTTTATGACTCATCCCCCTCAAAAACGATTGGGAATGACTAGAATGAGGACTGACATTTTCTCTTTCTACAAATTGGTAAGCCACAGAGCCTATGTGTGAATGTGGTATGGGGGGTCCCTGGTGTGAAGAAGTGCAGTGAATGGCAACCATTTGATATGGCAAGGATACAAAAACTACTCATGTGAAAAAAACATGGAAAATTGCATGGGTTTAATTTGCTTTGTCAGTATACCCAGAAAGGTTATCTGTAGGTGAATGGGGCTTCAGAAGCCAGAGTTGTGGAATGGATCCCCCACCCTTTCAATAAAGCCTGATGAGTGAGGAAGAACCAGCCTCAGTGAGATCACTTACTTGGCAGGACAGAGTTTAGGAGGCCACATCTCTGCTCTCCAAAGAACAATAGATGTACCCTACAAGAGAGCAGGCATTTGGATGGTCAACCCACAGATACTAAAAGGATAGAAGGGCTAAGATTTGAGGCAGGGAGAATGTGTCCTGGACCTCAAAGTCTAGAATTGAATTGAAAACAGAGACCAGCATGGCCAGGACATGTTTGTGAGCCAGTACCTCTAAAGATTATTCCTGTTGTGCATTTACCATGTGACAGGAAATGGGGGGGTCTTTAGTCCACTCTCAAACCTACCCCCAAATATTTATTGGTAAAAAAATTGTAGGATTTTTCTACCAACAAACTTCAAGGCAAGTCCTTTAACCACTGTCCTCCTTCTAATGAGACAGTGGCCTCAAAGTCTCTCCTATATATGGGTGAGCATATATCCTTTGCCATGGACAGTCTTGGTTTACATATGTATCCAGGAAAAGTTATTAATAGCATCCCCTTTGACTATCAAAAGAATTCTGGGGAAGCGGATGTGGCTCAAGTGTTTGGGCTCCTGTCTACCATATGTGAGGCCCTGGGTTTTGTTCCTGGGGCCTCCTGGTGAGGGCAAGCTGGCACGCACCCACAGAGAGCTGATGGCCCGTGCCTGTGGAGAGCTGGTGCAGCAAGATGACACAACAAAAAAGGACAAGCAGACACAGAGGAAATGCACAGCGAATGGACACAGAAAGCAGACAGTGGAGCACAAGTGGCAAGGGGGGCGGGATAAATAAATAAATAAATAAAAATAAAATCTTAAAAAAAGGAATTCTGGTTTGGACTATAAATTATCACCCTATATGAAGATTCTAGAGCTCCAATTGTGCCAAGAACTGTGTTTATCACATTGCTTCTACTATGATATTTAATCCTCTCTATTACCACCTCCATTTTTATAGATGAGGACTTGATACTTAGAAAGTTTTAAAAGCTTTTCCCAAATCATACAGTCATTAACTAAAATAATGAGAATTGAATTTAAGCCTATCTGAAGCCAAGTTTCATGTACAGCTGATCTATGTTTCTACAGGTGCCACACTCCTGTCTTGGCAAGAACATGAAAGTTGCATGCAGGATGGGATTAATCAGGAGGTCCTTGAGGATTTCTTCATTCAAAAATCTCTGTGTACTTATCATGTTGCAAGTAACCACGTTCTAACTTATTTTATTTGCATCTCAAAGGATGACTCATATGACAGTCAAAGGAGGCTAGCATTAGCGATGGGTTTCAGAAAGAGGAAAAGATGTGAGAAAGAACATGGCCTGATAAAGGAACTTTTGGATGTTCAGTAAGATGACAATAGATGTTTGGGTTTGGGGAATAAGCAGAGAACAATCACTGAGGAACTTAAGCAAAGATTTGAGTTTCAATCTGCCTTAATAGGAACCCGTTGAAGGCTTCTACCTGGGTAGAAGCAAGAAAAGAAAAGCATTTCAGAAAGCCCTCTCTGGGAGCTGGTGTGATTGCAGGGGATTTTACTCAAGGCCACAAACAGTTCATGAGGGTCTGAACTAAAGTTCTAACAGTGGAGATTGGGCAGAGAGGTATGGTTTGAGAGAGAGTTCATAGATACAATGGATAGATCCCCGTAACCAAAAGGGTAGGGTGAGAGAGAAGCAGATGGAGAAAGAAAGAATGATGCCCAGTCCTATCAATATTTCCTACATTAACCAAAGGGCAGACAACTGAATCAGAATATCTAGGTGAAAAGCCTGATAACCCCATTATTCAACAAGTGCCTCAGGTATTACTTATCATCAGGGTAGCAGGGGGAATAATGGGCAAAGTGGATAGGGGATCCATTAAGTAAGTCAAGAATATTAGAGAAGGAAGAGCTTTCACCAAAAAGATAATGAATTTACTCTGGAAACAGTAAATTTGATCCAAGTGGGCATGTTTAACAGGTAACTAGGTTTTAGTATCTGGAGATAAGGAAAGAGCCAAACTGAAAATTTTAAACTTATATTATCCATGGATAAATGATAATGGAAGCCATGTTTAGGAATGAAATCACCCCATGGGAACAGATAGTGTGATAAAATCGAGAAGTCAAGGACAAAACCTCAAATAACATTAACATTTTAAAAGCAGATATAGGAAGATGAACCAATATGGGAGATAGGGAGAGCACTTGAGAGAGAGGGAGAGGCATCTTGGAGGTCAGAAAAAAACCAAGAAGGAGTGGTGTCAGAAGCTACAGGAATATGCTTTTCAGTGAAAAAGGATTGGTCAGAAGTGACAAATGCTATAAAGATAAGAAATTTGAATTTCCCCTTGAAATTGGCATTTAGGAAATCACTTGTAACCTTACCAAGACAGCTAGATTTCAGTGAAATGAAAAGTAAACGGGAGTGAAAAAGTAGAGACAATGTTAGCTACACTTTCTAAGATATTAGATTGGAGAGTGAGGGGTCAATACCAACAGAGGGTTTGGGGATTAAGGGGGAGCTTTGCTTTTATCAAGTCCATGATCAAAGCTGTAAGAAAGCAATCAAGGAATCAAGGGATAGAAGAAACTCAGGCAGAAGAGAGAGGACAGAAGACCATTGCTTGAAGCCCACATACCCAATAGAAATTATTTTATATTAAAGTATACATAATTATGTTTGAAAGCCAAAGGAAAGGAATCAATGAGGAGTGAGGTGGTTTCCCACCACACACACATCAACACACACACTCACTCACCTTAAGTCAGACTTCAAAATCTCTATAAAGATCCCAATTATGCTCTTGTGCCTCTTAGGTGCTAGTGAGACTGCTGTGGTAGTGGATCCCTCAACATGGTAAGCAGTAATCTCAGCTTTGTCTTAGCAGCAGATTTTTCTGGTAATATCTGGTGAAGCCAACATCCAACAATTATTTCTAAAATAAATGAGAAGATAATAAGACCTCTTCTTGATCTCTAGGGTCAATCATCGATGTGATAACACTAGAAATGTGAATGCTGAAAAGAAGTTTAAATATTTCTTTAATTATGAGGAAAAGGAGGCATAGCAAATACAGATGATGTGGTACAAAAAGATGACTAAATGGAAACATCAGAAGAGGGCTTACTTCTTCTTAAGGGATCTCTATAAATTAGGAAGCTATTTTTCTCCCCTGCTCTCTGCATCCATCAACAAGTCCACCTGCTGCCTCTCCATCTACTTCACTAAGCATTCTCTCCCGCCATAAGGAAGGCAAGGGTGAGGTAGGGAGAGACCTTTTTTTTTTTTTTTTTTTTACAAATTTCTCCATTGTATTTTGTTCTTCTATCTGTCTGACCTTTTGCTTTTTCAGAATAGCTCACCTTTCATAGTGCCAGTCAGTGTGACTTTTATTCATAACATTAAACTAACCAAAGGCAGCATTATGGGAATAATCATTTGGGTTACGTCTTTGACTCTTTAAGATAATTTAATTGCTTAAATTATTTTATTGCTCACAAAGACATATTTTTTATTTGTTACGTTTCTTCATTTTCTCATTTCCTGTTTTGCTGTCATTCCAGAAATCTATAGGTGCCTAAAATTTGGTTTAATTTCTACATAAATAAGTTATCCATCTCTCTATCTCACAGTGCTAAACATATAGTTGGTGTTTGGTAAGTGTTTCTTGGATCATACAGAAATTTTCTTATACCAACATAGAAGTGTATTAACCATTGACTTATATAACTCATCATCTAGACTAGAGTTCTTAGCCTTTTTTGTTCCACGGACCCCTTTGCCAGTCAGGTGAAAACCAAGGACCCCTTACTAAGTCCACACTATACTGTGTATTATTTAATAAATATATCATACCCACACCAACATGTCCCCACAAGAATAATGTTTTTTTGAATTTCAATTCAAAATCATGGGCCCCTCATTAAGAAACCCTCATCTAAACTGATTGATGTTATAACTACTAAATAATAGCAGCTTACAATTACAGAGCATTTCTTGGTGTCAGGTATTGTTCTAGGGTATTAACCTGTGTTAATTTAACTCAAAACAACCTTTTAAGGTAGATACTGTTATTATCAGCCCCATTTTAGAAAAGGAAACTGAGGCACAGAAAGATTGAATATTTTGTCCAAAATCAAACAGTTAAGAAGTGGAAGAACTAGGATTTGAACTCCAAATCAACTGGCTTCAGTCTATTAACCACTTTCTCACTATAATAAGGACCATTATAGTATCATTCTATTTGCAATTGCAGCTAAAAACAAATTTTAACAACTAATACAATTAAATTTGGAATTAATAGTTAATTTTTCCATTTGGAGTAGATTTGTCCTGTTAACTTCTCACAAATGAATGGCTGTTTTCTAAAAATATTTTTAAAATATTATTTGATTTTGAAAAAATGAGAGATTAGCCAATAACTTTTCAATTCTATGGAATATGTTTGTGCAAAACTATTTTGTTTGCACAAATGAATCAAAGCCCTTTCTTTATCTGTGATTAAATTTGACTCTCCGGGTAATATATAAGTAGAAAGAAAGAATTTTATTTATTCTCCTAATTGGGTAAGTATAAAAGAATATTTAATTGCAAACATTACTGACAGTGGCAGAAGAATTTGGAGATTAATATTTTTGAGTTCTTAAGGAAAAGAGTGCCCAATCCAGTCAAGTCCTGGGCTCCATTACTCCTGCCTTTCAAACTTAGGGTGTGTTTTCTCTACCCTCATCCTATTTCCCCTGGGAAACTAGGGAAGCCTGGGCAAGTGACTATGAAATTCTATATTATTCTGCTTGAAATAAACATGTCTTCTTTATTCTTTAAAGTACTGCCTCTGTACTTATAATTCTTAACACTCCTTCCTTTACAGAAAGTCTTAATGGTGTAGAAAATATCTGCCAAGAATTCAAAACTATCACAAGTTGTATGGGATTATATTTGAGTGAGAAGCTGCTAAAATTGTTTCAAATCATCCAATTTTACATAGTTGAAATGTGAACAGGGGAACGGAGGTGAAATGTAAGCTTTTAAAGGAATGTTAACTGCTATCATCAGGGAAAGATATAAAAGAAAACTGCTGTCAGTTAAAATATGGATATGTTCACTAGGATATTGAAAAAAAAAACTCCAGATGGGGAAAATGATGAAACAGAAAACAAAAGGGCAGACAATGTGAAATCTTTGTTTAATAAACACAGCTGGGATGCAGCTGAAGTTGAGGAGACATGGAAGCTACCTTTTCACTTGCAAAGAAAATCTGCTAATGGAGAAGTGAAATTGAATATTTGGTGAATGAATGGACATTTTCACGCCAAGTAATAGGCATGATTATTTATTCCCAACAGCTTGTAGGACTTAACATTAAAGAGAAATTGCAAGACTTGATGACTGCCAGGAGAAGTTGTTGGCTGGCTTTCATGGGAAGCACAGTGATTATAAAAGAAGAAATGTGCAAATCTTTGCAGCCATAAATGCTTTCCAAAAGGCAGCTATCAGGAATACCCCAATGCACTTGGGCATTATAATGCATGCTTGATATTCTAAATTAAGGAAGATAAGCATTTTACTTTATTTCAAAGATAAGATTTATTTTACTTCTTCTTTTATGACCAAATGATTTTATTTATGAGACAAGTCAGTTAGCCACTTATAAGTTCCTTATTGAAATTCAACTGTTAAAATATAACCCTATAGACACAATAATTTAACTTTAGTAGATTTACATACCTTAATCTAGCTTAATTTTAGTTATTAAAATGTTGACTGAAATGCATGAATTATATGAGAACTCATTCTAACTCTAGCTATAATTCTGAGACATGAATTTGGTTTTAACTTATCTTGATAATTTAATATGGTAGGCTTATTTCAAAGTCGGACTCATTTATTATAACAGTTTTGAGACATTTTGATTTTTTAGCAAAACTACACACCACATTTTTCCAAATTACCAGGTTTCCCTTTAGTCTGATACTAATGCTTAAATAATGCAAATATTGCTTTTCTTTCAAGATGAGAGCTGGATTTTACATTAGTCTTAAAATCAGTTTAGTTTTGAGAAACTCAACTAAAAATTATAGTTTGGGAAACTCAATTAAAAATTTTAGGATGTTCAAAGATGACTAGCACGTAGCCTATACTTGCTGAATAAAATAATTGCTATACTAGCCCTTGCAATACTACCTCATTATAAAAATGTCCAATCTTATGTGAATATTCTCGCTGTCCTGATTTTGTGATAATCAGGGCAGGCTAAACATTCTTTATATTAGAAACCACGCATGTGTCCCCAGACCTACCTTTTCCCCCTAGGTCTGGTTTTTAGAATGCTGGTGATAAACCAAGCCTGATTTATTGTATGACCATCCTGTATGGGAAATAACTGTAACTCTAGGTATCTTTGGTCAACCTTAAGAGATATAGCAGGGCGGCGGACGTGGTTCAAATGGTTGGGCGTCCATCTCCCATGTGGAGGGACCTGGGTTCAATTTCCAGGACCTCCCAGTAAAAATAAAAAGAAGAAAAATATGGAAGGCATGTGGGCCGCTAGGCGCCATGTGCGGGTGTGCCATCAAGCCCTGCAAGTGGGTGAGCTCCCAAGGCCCCGCCTGTGGGTGCGCCACCAGGCCCCACCAAGCCACACAGCAAGATGATGACGTTACAGGAGAGTGACACAAAGGAGAGCCAAGATGAGACGCACTGAAAAACCAGGAACTAAGGTGGTGCATGTGGTAGGATGCCTCTCTCCCACATCGGAGGTTCTGAGGATTGAATCCCGGTGAAGACAAAAGAAGGGAGAAGAGAGGGCAGGAAACAGACATAGAGAATTGCCCAGCAAATGGACACAAAAACAGCAAAAACAGGGGGAGGGAGGGGCGTAAAAATGGATGAAAGTAAATAAATAAATAAGTAAATCTTTAAAAAAAAGAATGTCCACTCTTTAGTCTGGCGGCTTCTTTTCTTACAAGTGGAGAGCAGAGAATAATGGAATTGTGAATTCTTTCTTAGATAGTGAGCTCCTATTTATTGAAATATTTTTGAGTATCTACTCTGAATAAAATACTGTTGTGAGCCTCTAGGTGGAATTCAAGGATGAATAGGGAATGTTCCCAGTCCCCAAGGGCCTTATGATCTAGCAATGACACAAGGCTTTGAACAAGGTGTGTGGAAGGAGACAGGGGCCAGGAGTGGGAAGAGTTTAGTGATGAATATGGGAGTAACCACCCTCAAAATCCCAAACTGGTATTTTGTTGTGGTGATGTTGGTTTTGTGTGGTAAGGGTCATTGTAAAGTCCTGCCCCATGCTCAGTAAGTGGTTCAAACCCTTTCCAGGAAAGCCAAAACAACAACAACCAAAGAGGCCACATATCCTTGCAGAGGTGGTGCTCATAAGAGTAAAGGTGGAAATAAATGCCCAAGCCTAGGAGTCTGGAGATTAGGAAGTCGGCAGTCTGCTTCTGGCTTCCTGTTTCACTTTGAGCAAGCCACTTAGCCTGCTCAGAGATCTCCATCTCTGAGGTGGTGTTAGTAACATCCATCTCAGGGATGCTGGGAAGGCAATAATGGTAATATTAGCTCATTTAATGAATGCGACCCACTAGGTTTAAATGGTCTCAAATACTCTCAGTGCATCATCTCCTGTTGTGTCCTTTGTTAATGGCACCCCTGAAATTGTGCAACTTAGTGGACTGGGTGAAGTAGTTTTCCCCAGGTAGTAAACTGGGGTTCAATTCCAGCAAGACTGGGCTGAAGGATTCATGGTCATAACCACCAAGCACTACTGCCTCTCCGAAGGTAAAGAAGAGATTGTGCAAATAGAAATGTAGAAAGTGCTGGCAATATACTGAAAGTGTTGCATTTAGAGCCTAGTGTTTGCATGGAAGAGAAAAATCAACCTCTGTATAAGGGTCTCATTCAAGGCCTAGTCCAATACTTTTTTCAAGGCTTAGTCCCCCAAATGGGGAGTGCTTAGAGAAATCACCTCACAAATAAAAGCACTGACAAATCTCAAGTGAATGATACTGTAAAGAACCGGTGATGCTGGGATGTTCTATCTCAGGTGGGATGGACGTAACGGGTCTCCCTGTCCACAGGATAAGGAAAGTACAAACTGCATCTGTCTGGATTATTTTCTGAGCCATAAGCTCACTAACTTTTTAGCACACACCCTTATTCTTTGATGCAATATTCATAAATAAACATATTAAAGAGATTCCAGTCACAGTTGCTCCATCTTAATAGTCTCAAAGCTAACTTCACAGGGCAGTTATGGAAAATGATAGCTATTCACCAATCCATTCACCATTCACTCAACAAATATTAGTTGTGTTTACTACACTCCAGCACATTCTACGTTCTAGATGATTTACAAAAGTCCATACCCTCAAGTAGGTATAATCTGGTGAGAGAGACAGACAAATCAAAGATAATTAAAACTCTGTGGCAAGGGCCAACATAAAAGAAGGAATAACATGAGTTGGGAACACAGAGGGCCAAACAACTAATCTTCTGTAAGAGGCATAAAAGACTTCATAGAAACAGCAGCCTCTGACCTGGGTCTTGAAGGATGTGTACAGTCCATTTAGATAGGCCATTTTTTTAATGGGAAAAAGCTTCATTCCCCCCTAAACTAAGTAAAACAAAATGGCCTTATCTATATGTGGTTCTCAACAAGAGGTGAAGCATTTATTTTCCAAGATGGTAAATGAACAGTTTAGATTAGTCTACCATGAAAGTTATCCTAATGAAACCATTTGCCCACATCAGAATAAATAAGATGTTCTAAGATAACAAAGAGAAATGGGTCAGTCGTTAGGAGATCCCATTTCAAAGCCCAGTCTGTACCAACTTGCAGAGTGATCCTGGGCAATTCAAATTGATAAAATGAGAAGAAGAAGAAAAAAAACTAAAAAAAAAAAAAGGTTTTTCGTTTGAGCAGGATCCCTAGAAGGCATTCAGAATAATGCTTTGGAAAGAAGGACTATTTCATCTTTGAAGGGAGAGAGGGATGGAGGGAAGGAGGAAAACTTGGACCATACTTGTTGATGATGTTCTTGTTTTTGTTGAAAGGAGATTCCAGGGCAGTGTCTGAAAGGAAAGATATGAAACAGAGGAAAGGTAAGTCATCTGTCATTTTGAAAGTCATTCCCTGGTAACTTGTGGGGCACAAAGACCTGGGATAAGGCTGACCCCTGCCGGGTCCACCCTCACATCCCAGTGCTGAGATTCAATTAGAAAGAAGGAGTGAATGAGAGGAGGGATTCATACCTGGGAGTTTTAATTAACACACCCATTGTGGAAAATAATCTGGTAGCTTCTATTAAAATAAAGCTACATTTGCTCTTATGTCCAACAAGTTTGCTTTTGAGAAACTATTCTCCAGAAATGAAATCACCAGTGTGAAAGAATTTGTATTACAAAAATGTTAATAACAGCATCATTGGGTAGTGGCCAAAAATATGACTAACCTGAAAACCTACCAAAAGGAGGTTAAATTATGGTATATCATACTGTAGAATAAATACTATGCAGCAACCTGATTAGCTGATAGGTAAAAAAAAATTTGATGTGTCTATGCTTTTAATCTAGAAAGAAGAAAACAATATATTTTAAGTGAAAGACGGCAGGTTTCAAAGCAATGTGCATAGTATAAGCCTGTGTTTTTAATAGAGGAGAAGAAAGAAAAGAAAGAGAAGGAAGAGGAGGAGGAGGAGGGAGAGAGGAGAAAGCCAAAGGATCGGGCACAACTCAAGCTCTGGAACCAAGCCTGCTTGGATTTGAATCCTGGTCCCACTACTTACTAACTGTGTGACTCAGGCAAATAATTTAGCCTCCCAATGACTCAGTTTACCCATCTGAATATTGATGATTACATATCAATCTCATATGTTTGTTATACAAGGTAAATGAAATAATTCAGGTAGAGTGCTTAGAACAATGTCTTGCACAGTATGTACTTGATAAAATTTTGAATTATTATAGTTTATTATTTATTTTTGGTTGTAAGAATACAGGCAAAAGTGTAAAACTTTATTACTGAGCTATATGCATTATTTCCACAAAAGCAGGGGACTAGAAGTGGAAGGGGGAAATTATTAACTTTATGTAGACACCATGCTCCACTGTTTAATTTGTCATAAGAAGCATGTGTCAATGAAATAATTTTAAAATCACATTCAATAAAATATTTTAAAAGAGTAAAAACAAAAAGAGAAAAAATATTGAGGTGGGACGTGCACTACCATATATTAAGAGGTACTACTGAGACAGGGTGGTTCTGGCAAAATAAAATAGAAAGGTCTGAAATAGACCCCAGTAGGTATACGATTAAGGTTGGTATTTCTAATCATTACAGAAACCTAGGGTTATTTTTAAATGGTATAGAGGAAGCGGGTGTGGCTCGGTGGATGGAGCCCCCATTTACCATGTGGGAGGCCCGGGTTCGCGTCCTGAGGCCTCCTTGTGAGGGCACGCCGGCCTGAGCGGTGCGGTGGGTTGATGCAGCAACCTCGCGGCAGAAAGCGGGTGTGGCGCAATGGATGGAGCACCCGTTTGCCATGTGGGAGGCCCCGGGTTCGCTTCCCGGCGCCTCCTTGTGGGGGCAGGCCGGCTCGCGTGGCACCGTGGGCTGGTGCGGC
>JAQZBX010004966.1:39657-58157 GCA_029593785.1 Cabassous unicinctus | reverse complement strand
TTTTGCATACATAAATTTAATCTTCACAACTACCTACACTTATTTTCCCCATTTGGCACATAAACTCAAGCTCAGCAGAGTCTGGTAACTTTTCCCAAGTGGCATTGCTAGTATGAGAGCCATTTATCTGCCATACTCCAAATTCTTACTCTACATCATGCTGGGAAGTTATTTTAGCTGGTGAAAAATATTTTGTCCCTTTTAAATAATATTTGTGGCTGGCCGATGAAAATCACATGATCATCAGCAGATACATAAACACATTCTTCATTTGGGAATGAAAACATTGTACTTTTCCTGGGTTGGACTTGCAGAAGAGCTGGGTATCTATGACTGTTCACGGTTTACGTGTAAACATAAATAGGTGGGGAGTGGATGTGGCTCAAGCGGTTGAGCGCCTGCTTCCCACATGGGAGGTCCCAGGTTTGGTCACCAGTGCCTCCTAAAGACAAAAACAAACAACAAGCAAACAAATGAATAAACCAGCTCAAGGGAGCCAATGTGGCTCAGTGGTTGAGCACTGGCTTCCCACATGTGAGGTCCCGGGTTTAATCCTCAGCCCAGGTAACTTAAAAAATATATATATATATATATGAGTTAGACCCAGTATATGCTCACCCCCAGATTTGCTTGACCCTATCTGCTTGATGAATGAAGAGGCACAGCTACTGCCACTCATCTACCTACCTCAGCTGGCCCATATTCCCCTGGAGGGAGGGTGCAGCTTGGGCACAGTCTCCATTACACCCATAATGGTGAGGCCTACAAAAGCCCTGGTATCCATGTCCAACCTTCCTGGGCCTACGGAAGCTCTGGCCCTGATAAAGTACATCGCCAACAGGCATGGAATCTGGTTTCCATGGGGCATGGCAATTTAGTTAGTGTTAGAATAGGAATTCAAACTAATTCATTATATATTTTAAAAATGTGTTGTAAGGATCTGTTGAGTAGCAGATACTGTTCTAGAACCTGTGAGCCAAAGTTCCAGATCTCAAGAAGCTACATTCTCTTGAGGGAACCTCAGGCTATCTGACATGGAACCTGGCATACTGCCAATTCCAGTGACCAATAACATATGAATATTCTAATTTTCATGCAATCTTTGGTAAGAAGAGAGAAACTGAACATGCAGGGGATCAGTTATAATGAAAACAGCCCAAAAGGCCACATTTCCAATTGGAGAAATTACTAGACACAATTCAGTGCAGGAAACAGAAACTGCTCTTCATATTCTAAGCAGAAAAGGCTCTAGCATAGGAATTAGGTGCTGTGGCAGTTTGAGATTATTTTATGAATTCCAAAAAGAGAAAGATTATGTTTGTAAAATAATCTGTTCCTCTGGGTGTGATACCCTTTGATTGCATTAAATTCAGCTGAGGGGCCTTTGATTAGATTACTTGATAAGATCACTTCAGGGTTTTTTATTGAGTCTCTGCCTCCTCCCTGGGTCTGATATAAATGGACTCACAGGGACAGACACACATAAAAAAGAAAATCACCATGTTTAATCCTGCCATGTAAGAGAGAGGACTACAGAAACACTTAAGCATGAAGCCCCCAAGAGGCTGGGCCCACGGAGCACCTTCCCAGAGGGGAAGGCAGAGATCGGCAGCCATCTTGCTTCACCACGTGGCAACATGCCCAGATCAACAATAGCTGACTATGGTGAGAAAGCATCTCTGCTGATGCCTCAATATGGACATTTCATGGAACTGTAAGTTTTTTACCCCAAATAAAGTCCCTTTAAAAGGCCAACAGATTTCTAGTACTTTGCATTGGCAGCCCTTTGGCAAACTAAAATAGGTGCTAATAAAATCATTAGCGGAACTTGATTTCTAGAAATGAATCCTAGAACCATGCCTCAGAACTGACTCACTAAAGAAGCTACTCTTTTGAGGCCAGCACTTGAACAATTAGGCTCAACATTGTATCTGTAATGGAGAAATTAGCATGCAATAATCACAAAGCTGAATATGGCATTCAGCTTCCTTACCACAGTTTCTTCTCTCAATACACAGAAAGCTGGAAAATGGACACAAAAATATTACTACAAAAAAAAAAACCAACCCCAAAGAAACTCCATCCACCTCACATCGTCATGACCTTGGCTGCTAATGGAATAAAGCCAAAGTTAGGAAAATGCTTTCCACTTCTCTTTTGCCTTCCTAATATCATACAAGTGCACCTAATTGTAGTAACCTATCAAGGGGAAATGAAATTTTTAGCTTTCCAACTCTGTAATAAAGAGAAACATACTAGAAGAATGATGCAATAAAGATTGAATTAGCTAGACCACCATATCTACCACAGAGAAGGAAAGACTAATTTTACCATGTTGATTGATCACTATGAAATTACTAGAAAGTTTAGAACTTTTTGAAAACTCAGCAAATAAGAAAAAAAAGAAGGAAGCTAGATTTTTCTCCTTCCTTTTTTGGACAGTGAGTTTCCCTTTCAAAGTTTTGTGGTTGTTGCTAAATATTTCCTTGAAGGAGCAGTTGTTCCATTTTGTTTATTATTAGACACTGAAGATTGCGTACAGTGAAAGCTTTTGAAAACTGAACTTTAAAAAGGCAATGCCTCTTTATTTAGGCCAGGATAGCTTCAACTTTGATTAGGTTTTAAAAGTATACCTCTGAAAAAAAAAAGTATAGCTCTGTAATGGGTCAACCTCTGATCTTCTTTGTATTGACCAATACATTAAAACAGCAGTTTTTAAAACTACATTTCATTCTCTTTCCCTTTGACAGAGGAGTATTCATTTACCCCTAGCACAAAACTATCCACATGTTTCTTAAATTAAAATTAATTAAAGACTGGCACTAACTTATACAGATCATATTCATAAGTTGTTAGAACCAAAACGAATTTCAAGTCATGTGGTTTTATCCTCTTGCTTTACAAGTTAGGAAATTTGAGATACAGTGATGTTGAGTATTATTCTATATATTGAACGTCTACTGTTTACTTTAATGAAATTCTCTCATATCTAATCATTCATCCAGTAAATAACAAGCACTTATGATACACAAAACACTGTGAGATGTCTTGTAAGGAAAAACTTGAGTATTTTTAGCCATGTGTCCCAAAACTGCTTCCAGTAGACCACACAAATACAGCCATGCAAGACTATGATGCACTTCCCAAAGGGACAAACACTTCCCTGATTGGTCATTCCTTGCTTGGGACATCTTCTACCAGGTCCAACTCCACATCTCTTCATGTCAAAATCCTATCCCCTGGGGAGTAGGTGTGGCTTAAGGGGTTGAGCACCTGCTTCCCATATGGGCGGTCCGGGTTCAGTTCCTGGTGCCTCCTAGAAAAAACAAAAACAAACAACAAACAAACAAACAAAAAGGAAAACAATTCAGCGGAGCTGATGTGGCTCAGTGGTTGAGTGCCAGCTTCCCACATACGAGGTCCCGGGAGTTCAATCTCTGGCCCTGGTAAAAGACAAAAAACCTATCCCTTCCTCAAAGACCAATTCAATTGCTAATTAAGCCTTCCTTTCTCAAACCTCGTAGTCATAATTAATTACTAGCTTTTCTCAATTTCCATCAGATTTTCTTCACTTTTCTATGATGGCATGATTCATAGACTGTCTTCTGGTTTGGTAGGTATGTAGTTGGATATGTACTTACTTTGTGTTCTGATTCCAGCAATATGGTTGACTAAGCTAATATGGAAGCCCTTTTTAGGAGGATAGAAATATTTTTCTAAAAATTAATTTTTAGCTGATCTTTCCAGGAAGAAAGAGAGTAACTTAAGTGCCAGAAACAAAGAGGGAATTTAAAGTCAGACTGATCTGTATGAGACTGGGATGGAAGTAGCTGTATTGATTTGGTAATGACCAGGGTTTTAATGCCTGTCAGGAAGAGAAGCCATCCTACGCCCACCTGAGAGAGAAAACAGGACCTGAGATGCCTACATAAAGCCAGGACCCTCAAAAGCTGCAATCCCAGTCAAAGAGGCCAAAAAACTCAGCCAACAAGATTTAGGAGATGACAACTGTGCTTGGGGATAAACAAGTCTTCTATGAAAAGTAAAATCCCATGCCTGTTCCTTTCATTGGTGTTCAATTTGAACTTACTCTAAATTGTGCTGCAGGAAATCTCAAGCCTAGAAATTATGGTCTTTGGCCAATGGCACCTGTGGGACACCTGGATATACTCTGCCACCCATGCTGCATGGGATGACCACAGACAAAAAAAAAAAAAAAAAAAAAAAAAAAAAAAAAAAAAAAAAAAAAAAAGCCTCACTGATTATGAGCTCACAATAAAAATTCAAGAAGAATGCATTAGAAAGGGTAAATGAATACAATAAATAGGAAGTTTTGCATCTCAAAACTAGATATATAGAAAAACAATTTGAAAGACAGCATAATCTAAGTAGGTTTCTTTAATTTTTGAATATATAAAAGACATTAAAAATAAACAAATGATAAGTCACTTTGATGGCTTGAAGCTTCATATACCCCAGAAAAACATGTTCTTAAAGTTAATCCATTCCTGTGGGTATGAACCCATTGTAAGTAGGACCTTTTGATGAGATTACTTCAGTTAAGGTGTGGCCCATCTCAATCGGGATGGGTCTTAATCCTATTACTGGAGTTCTTCATGTGCAGAATGAAATGCAGACTTATAAAGGAAGAGAGAGCCACAGGAGTTAAGAAGCTGATAGGGAACCTGGAAGAGAAGGAGGAGACCAAGAGATGCCACCATGTGCCTTGCCATATGAGAGAGGAACCAAGGATCACTGGCAGCCAGCCCCAAAATGCCACAGTCTTTAGGCAGAAAGCATTACCTTGATGATGCCTTGATTTGGACATTTTCCCAGCCTCAAAACCATGAGTAAATAAATTCCCATTGTTTATCCTAACCCATTTCATGGTATTTGCTTCAGCAGCCTAGGAAACTTAAACAGTCACTATGGGAAAAAAACAACAACATATTTTTAAAAGAACAAATTAACAAATTAGAATTTTAGAAATGAATAGTCATTTAAATTTACCACTTAATGAGTGGGTTAAACTGCAGATTAGACTTTGCTGGAAAAAAATTAGTAAACTTGAAGACAGATTTGAACAAATGTCCCTGAATGTAGAACAGAAATAAAGAAATGGAGAATAAACATGAAGGCCCAACTTACATGTAACATAATTCCAGAAGGATATAGGAATGTTTGAAGAGAGAATGGCTGATTGATAAAAATCAATTGATGAAAGATAAGCTTCCCTGTCTTACTAGTTAATTGGCTGCTTTGGGGCACTATATAATTCTTATTCTTACTGATATTCTTAGAGCATTGTGATAACTCAATAAATATTGGTTTAATTAACATAAGTAAAAATCAATAAAGAACAAATATTAATAATAGTAATAATCAAGATATGATGTGTCATTAGAGAAATACAAAGAAAGTGCTCATTGCTAAAGAATTTACAGTGAGAAATTCCAACTGAGATTATTAGAGAAGAATTCATGGAAGAGGTAAATGAGTACAATTTGAAAAGAGGTAAGAAGGGGCTAAGCATTCTAAGAAAACAGAATGATCTCACAAAAGGATAGAGTAGGAAAATGCAAAAAGCATTTGGGAAAAGGCAAGAAGCCCATTTTTTTTTAAGATTTATTTTATTTATCCCTCCCCCCATTGTTTGCACTCACTGTCTGCTCTCTGTTTCTGTTCATTGTGTGCTCGTCTTCTCTGTAGGAGGCACTGGGAACCAAACCCAAGAACTCCCATGTGGGAGAGAGGTGCCCAATCATGTAAGCCACCTCCACTCCCTGTTGTCTCTCGTTGTGTTTTTCCTTGTGTCTCTTCATTGTATCATCTTGTTGCATCATATTGTTGCATCAGCTCACCATGCCAGCCCATCGCACCAGCCCATCGTGTCAACTCACTGTCTTGCTCGTCGTCTTTAGGTGGCACTGGGAACCGAACCCGGGACTCCCATGTGGTAGGCGGGCACCCAACTGCTTGAACCACATCTGCTTCCCCCATTTTTATTACAGTGTATAAAATTAGTATTAATTATGAGAAGACAAAAAATATTAGTGCCAGATGAAGCCTTGAATGTCAGGCTAAATATTTTGGACCATTAGAAAAAGAAAGAGCTCAAGTAACTCAATACCGAAGGTCTTTCAACTAAGGAGTGACAAGATCTGAGCTGTGGTTTAGGAAGATTTATCCAACCAACATTTACAAGATGAAATAGAGAGGGAAGACATTGGCATCAAGGAAATCGATTGATTTGTGTCTCCCGAAGGACTCTTGATGAAGACAGAAAGTGAAACCCAACCTGGCTTGAGCAAATAAGAGCTTTATCAGATCATGTAACCAAAATGGCCAGGGTACATCTGGTCAGGTATGTCTTTATCCAGCATTGCAAAGCCCCTGGGGTGGGATCATGCAATTTGTATGTTCAAGGAATAGCACAGAGGCCCTGGTAGCTGGAATGAATGAGGGTAAGAGTGATAGCATGTGAGTTCCGACAAATAGCCAGTTTTTCTAAGCTCTGGCTGCATGTTAGAGTCAATTTGGAGCCTTTACAAGATGCCAATGTTCAGGTCCCATTCTATGCCAATTAAGTCGGAATCACTTGGGTTGGGCCCAGGCATCTGTAGTTTTATAAGTTCTTTAACTGTTGTAGACCCTGCTGTAGGCCCTGGTTGGCCATAGTGTAAGGACATTGGGTTTTGTTCTGAGTATAAAGGGAAGCCAATTAAGAATTTTGAGCAGAGTTATGTCATGATCTGTCTTAAAGATATAAAAGACTCACTCTGGCTGCTGCGTGAAGAATACCCTATAGTGGAACAAGATGATAGGAAAACAGGTGAGAGACGAGGGTGGCTTGGAATAAGGTGCTTCTCTATGTGGCAGAGGTAGAGAGAAATGGTTAGATCTTGGTTATGCTTTGAAGGAAGACAATTTGCTGATGAATTGGATATGGGGCATAAGAGGAAGAAAGAAGACATGGATGACTTCTGTATTAGTCAGCCAAAGGGGTGCTGGTGCAAAATACCAGAAATCGGTTGGTTTTCATAAAGGATATTTATTTGGGTTAGAAGCTTACAGTTACTAGGCCATAAAGCGTAAGTTACTTCCCTCACCAAAGTCTATGGCCTCATGTTGCAGCAAGACAGCTGCTGGTTCAGGCTTCTTGGGTTCCTCTCTTCCAGGGGCTCCATTTTTCTCCAGGCTCAGCTCCTCTGTTTCCTTCACAAGGTCAGCTGTGAACTGTCAGACTATGAGGCTCTCTAGGCTTTGCCTCTCTCCACATGGCCAGCTGTGAACTGTCAGGCAAATGGCTCGTCTCTTTTCCCAGGGCCTTCTCTCCTTCCTCACGACCAAGTTCCTCTGTGTGCTTACTTCCCCAGGCTCCAGCATTAAAACTCAGCATCAGAACTCCAACTCAAAACCCCCAACTCTGTCCTTTGCCATGTCTTTTATCTTTGAGACCCCACCAAGGGGCGGGGTTCAACACCCTACTGATGTGGCCCAATCAAAGCCCTAATCATAACTTAATCATGCCCAGATGAACAGACCAGTTTACAAGCATAATCCAATATCTATTTTTGGAATTCATAACTATATCAAACTGCCACAACTTCTAAGCACCAGGGCAAATGGTAATGATAATCTGTGGCCAGGAAAGTGCAATGGTCAGTGTGGCCACTGGCCAGGCCTCAGTCATAAGCCCATCCCCAGGGTCAGGGGTGAAGTCAATCCTGTCTAAACCACACAGACAATGGTGGAGGGGTGTTTCACCATTGTGAAAATCAGGGCATGTCACCAAAGGAGGGCTGTGTGGCCAAGAGCAATAGCTTATTGGAGGTCTACTGATTACATTCTAGAGGATACATTAAGAGTAAAATAAATCTAAAGGAAAAAAAAATAGCTCTTCCTCTTTCCCTTCTTTCCTTCCTGAAAAAGTCAAAAAGTCATTAGGTGGGGCCAATCCAGGTAGGTATCTGCTCCAGGGAGGGCAGAGGCTGGCCATGGTGGACCAGAACGAGATGACAGGCCCTGAGCAGAGTGAGGGCGGCATTTAGCTAAGGGAGCAATAGTGGCAGTCAGGCATGGTATGTTGGAACCTGGGTAGGGTGAGAAGGGCAGTGCATAGGAGGGTTGGCCTGCAGGGTCAACCCAAGCAGGGTGAGGAGCACTACATAGGAGGGCTGCTCAGGGTGGGGTTTCCAAGTTGAGTGGGATGAGGAGAGTGCCCATGTCAGGGTGGGGGGGTTACTGTGGTGTGAACTCATGGTTTTCAAGATAGTGTTTTAGAAATAAATATAGATGTGAATGTGCTTTATACACACACCATATACATACACACATATACACATACATATCTTCCCTGGTTGTGTCTGCCGTGTTGTCCAGGAGCAGCTATAACCCAATAGCAACGAGTATACTTAGTGCCCAAATCTTAGCTTCTAAACACCACTCTCCACTGAAAGGAAAAGAAATGGCTAATTCCAGGGCAAGGGCAGGGAAAATACAGCATGAGCCTAGAACGTGTAACTGAAAGTAAGAAAGTGCTCAAAGGATGATGGAGACAGGTCAAAGGACACAGGAGCCAGCTTCCACTGGACAGATTTGGGGGAATCTGTGCATTAAAATAAATAATCATGGTAATTAAACAAAATAGTGTACAATGAGTACATGCTGCTATAAACAAACAAATAAATATAAAATGAAGTTTGAGGAGGAGCAAGATACTTATATAAGTTTCAAGGGCATTCCTTCAAAAATACTCATTAAT
Organism: Cabassous unicinctus; assembly: GCA_029593785.1. Lineage (NCBI taxonomy): Eukaryota > Metazoa > Chordata > Mammalia > Cingulata > Chlamyphoridae > Cabassous > Cabassous unicinctus. The sequence continues at coordinate 49,393 of JAQZBX010004966.1, read as the reverse complement.
TACAAAGGGAAAAAGAGTAACTTTATAGAAGAGAAGCCTGGCAAGTACTATTTAAATGATCAAAGGGAACATCATCAGAGATGAGACTAATTGAAATCACATGCCACCAGATAGGATGCAAGAAGAGCTCAGCATCACTTCTGTGATATTCCTGCCAAAAATGTGTAACTTAAATCTAATCCTAAGGAAAGGTCAGACAAACCCAAACTGAAGGATTCTACACACTAAGTTGCCTGAAATCATCAAAGGTGTCAAGGTCACTAAAGTCAAGGAAAGACTGAGGATCTCATCCAGGCTAAAGGAGACGAAACAGACATGACAACTAAGCACAAAGCATGGTTCTCAACTGAATCCTTTGCTTTAAAGGACACTGTTGGGACATCTGGCAAAACTTGTATGAGTTGTGAAGATTAAATGATAGTAATTTATCAAAGTTAATTTCCTGAGTTTGATAGTTGGATTGTGCTGTGTAGGAGAATGTTTTTATTTGTAGAAAATGCACACTAAATTATTTAAGGATGATAAGACATCATGTTGGCATCTTATTCTCAAATGATTCAGGGGAAAAATTTCTTTGTACTGAACTTGAATATTTTCTGTCAGTTTGAAATTGTTTCAATTTTTAAAAAATAAACGGTGAAGATAGTTTGGGTCTAGTAGATTATAACTGAGATAGGAAAGAATAATTTCACTGTCAGCTGGTACTATTCAGTGATCTAATTCCAAGGTTTTCCTCACTCATTTGCTTAAAATAGAGATGTGTTTTAAAAAAGATGTCAGCAGCAACCTTCATAACAAATCCTTAATTCTCTTTTCAATTATTGTAGTAGATTTCTATGACAGTGGATGTGGGTAAATTTCGTTATATATCATCTGTTTGAATATTTTGACATTGGATCATAGACTGAAAAATCACGGGGTATTGACCACAGTTTCCTGTTGGAGGCCTTTGAATTAACCTTTGTAAACAAAGATCTTTATACCACTCCTATGAAAATCTATATTGGAGTAAAACTTTTAATCCAGAGAATTTATTTTTACCATACCAGTAATAGAGAAAAGGTGACTAATTTTATCTACCCCCTGAAACAACAGGTCCAACATCAAAAGTTTAGATATTATTTGAATTAAGATTAATTAAGATAAAAAGCAGTAATATATAGAGACATATCAGGACTTCTGCATTGCACTTCTCTGCTGGCCCTCCCTTACTTATTCTAAATTACTTTAAGAATTTCCCACCCAACTGTAAACTACATGAAATGAGACAGGTAACTATAGAACTATTCCAACAGAAACAACTGAGCTATTAATAGTGATTTCCATACTGCTAGGAGACCTATCATTTACATATTCTAGCTGTGCCAGATCTATTAAAGGAATCTGAGAAGATTGAGGAGATTAAGATAATCCTTCTTAACAAGTAAGATTGTTCCATTATATACTGTGGTAGTTTGAGACTATATACACTCCAGAAAATCATGTTCTTGAAACTGGTCCATTCCTGTTGGGGTGAACCTATTGTAGGTGGGACTGTTTGATTAGATTACTTCAGCAAGGTGTGACCAAGTGTGGGTCTTAATCTCCTTATTGGAGTCCTTTATAAATGGGACGAATACAGAGAGAGGAGGTTTCAGAGACACACAGAAGCTCAGAGAACTTTCTTAGAAGCCAAGAAAGAAAGTCCTGGAAGCCAGAAGCTGAAATCAATGGAACCCAGGAGAGAGAAAGCCACAGGAGCAGAGAGAAAGCTGGAGGAAGCAAGAACCTGAAAGCAATGAGACCTGGAGGAGAACAGAGAGACAGCAGATGCCACTACTATGCTCTGCCATGTGACAGGAGTCCAGGATCACCTGCAGCTGTTCTTTGGAAAGAGAGCATTACCTCATGCCTTGATTTGGAAATTTTTCCCAGCCTCAGAACTATAAGTTTATAAATTGATAAATTCCCATTGTAAAAGTTTGTATAGTGCCTTGGCAGCCTTTAGCAAACTAAAATATATACAAATGGTTAAAGAAGAATTATCTGTAATTATTTCAACATATCCCATTTTCTACATATTTATACTTACATAAGATTATTTCACAGTACCTTAAAAGCCAGAACTTTAACATTCTTTTAGCCAATCATTCTATGTCTAAGTGATAAAGAAGATAAGTCATCTTGGAACAGATCTTTGCTCTGAGTTAGTAGATGCTCAGCATCTTTTTATTTCATTTTTTTATTTTATTTATTTGTTTGTTGAGTGAGAGAAAGAAAGAGAGCAAAAGAGAAAGGCATCTTCCCTTCTTCTCTATACCTTCAGAAACTGTTGCTGGGCCCAGAACTGCACCCATGCTTCAGTCATTAGAGGGCATCAGACAGTGTGGGGCCTGAACCAACTCTGTGTGTCTGTGTGTGTGTGTGTATGTGTATATATATAGTGGGATTTTTATAGGAAATGTTTCACACTACTGTGGGGATGGGCAAATCCAAATTCCATGGGCAGGCCACAAGCTGAGAACTCTGATGAAGGCTTTCCATGATTTCCCCAGGAGAAGCTGGCTGGCTGAAGTAGAGATGGAAATTCTCCCTTCTGACTGCTGAAATCATCACTTCTCCTTTTAAGGCCTTCAACTGTTTGGATGAGACTTCTCTCATTGTTGAAGTCAATCTCCTCTGTTGATTATAGAGGTAATCAGCCATAGATGCAATCAATTTACTGATGAGTTAAGTCCAGGAAATAGCCTCACAGTAACAATCAGGTCAGTGCTTGCTTGGCCAAACAACTGGGCACCATAACCTGGCCAAATTGACACATGAACTTAACCATCACAAGAGCTGACTCATTTTCTAGATTTCTCTTAATGAGAAGTTTGGCTTGCTTTTTTGAACCAAGTAAAACCCCAGAAGTTCATGGGCTTACCACTGCAGGAGGGACTCCTAGGGAGAAAAAATATTATTATTATTATTGCAGCGATAATAATGAATAATAATTGTAATTAATTTCAATACTGAAAATAAATGTAATTTTATATTTTTAACAAATTGTTAAAGAATAATTTATCACTTACATTAAGATAAATATAATTGGATAATCACATGCACATACCTTTTTGCTGTAGATGTTTAATCTAAGAATATTTGTGTCAAATTTTTCATATGAACAGTAAATCATGGTCAATATCAGTTTTTTAAGATAGGGCTCTGGAAACTTCCAATGAAAAGCAGTTTCACTGAATCTAAATCCACAGTCAAACAAACATAGGTTTATTAAAAGGTACTGACAGGGTCTGAGTATCATTATTCCCATAAATTTTCAACATTTGGATATTTCAAATGTGTGTATGGGGTGAGAACATTTGTCCTAAAATAACCAGCTAATTTACATTATAAACCTACTTATGCAAAAAATCATTAATTTTTAACTATAAATTCCTAACAAGACAGACCTCTTTGTGATTAATGAATTTTGAAAGATTGAAATGAACATTTTCTAGTGTTAGCACACCCTGGAGTCAATTTCCATCTCTGCTGCTTAATCTTACCTTTCTTATTTCCTTGTCTATAATATGTCTCTTTAACTAGGTCATAAGTACATATTAATCTTTATAAAAGCTTTATTATCCTTTAAGTGCTCATGAACATCATTATTTTAACCTAACATAGAGTATGACAGGAACATAGTTTGTCACATTCAGTGTTCGTATAAACATTGAATATGCTACTGAAAGGAGGAAATCACTAAAATTATGATCAATTTTAAGATAAAGCATTCTTTTTGAATTTCAAATGAAACAAAAAGCCTGGATTCAGAGAGTAAATTTTATATTTAGCATGTGAAATTTGATTCTACAGAAATAAAATGAGAGAACTACAGTAACTTTCCATGGCCTTTCATTGCTGATTTTATTCAAGTAATTGTGAAAATCATTCAGCTGTGTCTTGGTTCCTTCATCTGGAAAGTAAAGATACTATGTGCCCAAATTTTCTTCACAGAGAGATTTAAGAGAAAAATTAAAGTGCCTAAGAAAGAAGTTGCTGTATGATTTTTTTTTGGCTTAATGCTATATGATTTTAAAGTGATGATTTGGTTACTTTCATTTTAATGATTACTGCAGCTGAACTAGCAAATAACGACAGAACTATTCTTTGCATATATGGAATTTACCAGAAATGTGAGTCTTTAGCCTAGACACTGTGGAAGTAAAATGTGCCCATAGGGAGAACTATTCAACCATACATTTTACACACACACACACACACACACACAATTGTGTGCTATATACATGTAAAGGTTGTATATTTGAATTTTTCTTCAATTGATGTGATATTTTCATAACAAATTAAATTTAGAATGTTTGAAAGGTTTAACTAATGAACTAAATTTGAATTTTTCTTAACCTGAAAAGGTAGTTTAATCATTTCCTTAGATATATTTGTGAAGAAGTCCTTAATATATTTTTAAAGTGCTGTAGGACCACAGGTTAAAAGCACCAACACAGTTCCCAATGTGAAACAACAAACGAGGGAATCTTTTATCTGGTTCTTATTTCAAGTCTGGGTACAGGTTATGGGTTGGGGTGGAAAGTCACCTTCTGAATTTCTTTGGTTTATACCCTATTCCATTAAAGCTTGGCTGAAAATTCTAGAATTTGTAATCCATAAAAATCATACTTAGTTTCAAATATCCAAGTACGTAATCACTGGGCCCTTTCATCTTATACTGAAAATAGTTGTTTCATCACTTTTACTTCTGGGAGAAACACTTGGCACCCCGTGAACAAAGAATGAAAGCATGAGGCAGCAGAAAGTCTCAGCACAGTGCAGTTCTAAAAGGCTCTTAGGCATCCTTTATGTAATAAGTAATGCAGTAACTGGAAAAAAGGCCTTTAAAAACAGAAATTTCTGGCCAAGAGTGAAGACTAGCCAAGGCATTTGAGAAGTAAAATAGCATGAAGGCAAACCAGGAGATATTCAAGGCAGGGTTCTTATGTAAAGGTCCACAATGAAGTGTTTAAGGATGCCCCATTTAAACAAATTGTCTAAAACAAAAATCTGTATTGTACTTCTTAGTCAAGGTGGAGGTACAGGGCTGAGGAAGTTACCACTTGACTAAAGGCAGCTCTGAAGTTGTATTGCTAAGCCATGTGATCCAAAGAGAAGTGTAGAGAACAAAAAACAATGACTTTTCTTTTATGCCTGGCAGTTTATTTGCCCTACAAGGGGTTTTTTGGAATACCCCTCTTGGATATTACCAACAAAAGTTTTCTGTTCACTAGATGGAAATTATTATATGTCAAGGACTGAAAGGAATCATTTCCAGTTCTGCAAAAATGGAAAAGAGTTTTTGAATTGATATTATTGAATTGACTGTAGCAGAGAAATAAAGTCATTTTTAAAATACTCTGTATTAAAGTTTTTACTTAGACATGTGTTAGATTAAGAGGGGTTAGGAAAGGGTGTAGAAAATTTACAACCAAGAGAGAGCTAATGTCAAAGCAGGTTTCCAGGTGGTGAAGTGCTATCTGGGTCCCTCCTAATGAGGGCCCTTCAACCCAGGACAGAGCAGAGTAGATAGACCTTGTGCTCTCCAAGGAAAAGTAGACCATCTCTGGAAGGACAGATGAATAGCAAATCAGATAGTGCTTTTTGGTTGAAATAAAGGGGTTATCTCAACAAAGGAAATGCCAATTAAAATATCTTAATCTATAAATTCTGTAACTACATGGAAAGGGGAGAATTTGCTTTGGTTCAATTAATTTTAAATCATGAACTACTCAAGTAAGGGTTGATAGTTGCCTACCCAGAGGTCCCAAATTTTGTTTGCACTAGAGTTGGAAGGCTAAAACTATTTTTTTCCACCTCAATAAATTTTCAAATTTTGGCCAACTGGGTCTTGATATATACCACATTTATTAAGTGAATATTTTATGAAAAGTGATTGGGCCTTAATTCTTACATTGGCATCACCCATGAAATTCTTCAAACAAAAATACGTAAAAATAAAAAATAAAAAGAATTAAAAAATCCTTCAAACAAGCAAACGCAAAGAACAGGAGCAAAATTATTATTATTATTTTTAACTTAGCAATTGCTTTGGAAATACTTTCTCTTCTTCCCTCACCTCTGCTGGAAAGCAGTAATCTTTAGCTTTTAGGGAATAATGTTAAAATACTGGTATATTATATCATTGTATTTACTATTTAAGAAAGGCCAGATCTTTTTTATCAGGGACCTTTGAGTGAGGAAATATGTATGTATCAGTGTCCTAAAGACTGAAGCCTGTGGTAGGCAGCCTGTAAGAAAACCTCATTGATATCCATCTCTTGACATTTACATCCTTTATAGTCTCTTCCCAATTGAACAGGGCTGACCTGTGTAACCAATAGACTATTTAGAGTATTGTGGGAATGACAGTGCTTCACTTCCAAGTCTAGATCACAAAAGACATTGTGACTGCCACCTTTGTACTTTCTTGGATGCTTGCTCTGGAGGAAGCCAGCTGACATGATGTGATGACAGTCAAGAAAGCCTATGGAGAGGTGCACATGGCAAGACACTGAGGCCGCTGCCATCAACAATGTGAGTGAGCCATCTGGGAAATGAATCCTCCAGCCCCAGGGAAGGCTTCAGATGATTGCAGCCCCAGCCAACATCTTGACTGCAATCTCATGAGGCCTGGAGCTAATATCTTCCTGGACACCTGACCTGCAGAAACAGCTGAGATAATAACCGTTTATTGTTGTTGTAAGTCACTAAGTTTTGGAGTAATTTGTTACTGCGGCAATGATTATAAAGTCTTTTTTTTCCCTTCAAGAAATACTAATGCAAAACAAATTAACACATGTCTACCTTAAGCCCTTTGCAAAGTTGAAAGTCTCTGCAGTTACTGGTACTTGAATAGGGATATTATCTCAAGGAAAATACCATTTAGTTCCTTGCTTCTCAAAGTGTTGTACCATGACCAACAGCATTGGCATTACCTGGGTGGTAGAAATGCAGAATCCCAAATCTCACACCAGACCTAGAGAATCTACATTTTAATAAGAGTCTCCCATGATTTGTAAGTACTTTAAAGTTTGAGAAGAATCACCCATCTATTTGACTCAATTTTATAGCTCATGGTTGGAAAGCTTGCTATACATTAGAATAAGTTGGGACACTTTCAAAAAAACACTATGGAGAGGACCATCTCCAGAAATTCTGATTTTAATTCATCTGGGTTGAGAACTATCATGGACATGAAACTAATTATACTCCAGAATTTCCCCCCCTCAAAAAAACTACATTGATACACGGGAGGAAGTTCACTTGGGCATACATATAAGGTATATAAATATGTTCAAATGTTCATGGGGCACTGTCACAGTGGGTAGAGATTCAGACAACAGCCAAAGGATTGTTGAATCCCCATCCTGGAGAGCTCTGCCACATTCTCTAATGGAACAGCAACAATCCCCCAAGTACAGGGGCAATGACTAGTGAAGAATGATGGTCCATTGATGGGCCCTTGATATTGACAACTATGCTTATGAGCCTTTTGCTTTTGAATTTGCAACTTGGCCTAGTGTTGTAGGGTGCCTAAGAGTTACCTCCTGAGAGCTTCCTTGTCGTTCAAATGTGGCCTCTCTAAGCCAAACTCAGCATATAAATGCATTACCTTCCCCCCAGCAATGAGTCTCCCTGGCACTGAGGGATTACTACCAAGCACCAGCTGGTGTACAACTGGAAAAAGACCTTGAATAAAAGGGGGAAAATTTAAAGACAAATGAGTTTATATGGCTAAGAGACTTCAAAGTGAGTTGGGAGGTCATCAGAGAGGTAACTTATGCATGTCTCAGCCAGATCTCATAGATGGCCAAAGTGGACACTACCCAAAACAATGGGGATCCTGAGGGCTCCGGAGACAACCAGGTCCTGCAGTCATGGTGGATAGCTCTGGAATTTGGTGCCTTGCCAGTAGGACCTACTTTGGAGATTGTGTTCCTGAGTGTGACAGAGTTGGACTCAGATGTGACTTCTCTACATATGCCTCTTCTGTCCCTTTTGTTTGAATCTATAGTTGGTGCTAGAGTTGGTAGGTGTACGTCCAGGAGACTTGAATCTCTGGGCTGTCCATGTGCCGGCTGGGCCCCAAGCCTCAGTGGAGTTGCAGCACCTGCTCTTCAGTTCATTGGACTCACCCAGGACAGCTGATGGGGAAGTGAGGATGGACAACCACCACACCAAGGAACTGAGTGAGTCTATATCTGTAAGCAAGAGAGTCCCATCCATCAGCCATATGGGATCGAAGTCCCCTCTCAATTAGAGGTGGAGTGGGCATCACCATCCCAGAATCCTCAGGATTGGTGAATAAAATATGGACTAGAGTAGACTTACTGGTGTTCTACTATAGACTTATTTTGATTCTAGCAATGGAAGAAATTATATCATTGATGTGGAGACAGTAGCCACTGGAGGTGCTGAAGTCAGGGAGAGAGAAAAAGAGGTGTAATATGGGGGCATTTTCAGGATTTGGAATTGACCTGGATGACATTGCAGTTACAAATACAGGTCATTATCTATCCTGCCATAGCCTACAGAATTGAGTGGGAGAGAGTGTAAACTACAATGTAAACTATAGTCCATGCTTAGTGGCAATGCTCCAAAACGTATTCATCAATTGCAATGAATGTACCACACTAATGAAAGAAATTGTTAATATGGGGGAAAGTGGGAGGTCTGGGGAGTGGGGCATGTTGGAATCCCTTATATTTTTTTGATGTAACAATTTATGTAATCTAAGTATCTTTTAAAAATAAATAAAAAATATATTAAAAAAACAAACAAAACTACATTGAAAGCCTCACATCAGCCCTGAATTCCCAGCTTGTTCTGGTTGCAGAGGTCAGGTATGCTCAGGTGTATATCCAGGATGGCCTTGGAGGAACTATGTATGTGGAAACATGAGAATCTTCTGGGGCATTGTCACGGCAGAGACACCAACTTCGCAGCTGCTGGAGAACTATTACATATATTTCTACCTTCTCTTATTTGTGCTCATCCAGGACTCAGTTCACTCCAAGAAAAGCTTCTACACTTTCCTACCCTAGAGGTCAGTTTGGATTTGTTGTCCAGGGCCAGAGAACCAGGTGCTGAATACCATAAGGTTTCTGGGTAGTTTACCCACGTCAGATCAGAATCAAACATACTTGGGCATCATCTTTCCCGGAGGGCAAAATGGATATACCTAATATTTCATACAAGCCATTGGACAAAATGCTTTTACTGTTGACCAGACAGTACTAAATTAAGATTCCCGGTGTGATGGGTGCATACAAATGTCGACTTTCTTCATAATTAGAAGTTCAAATTTGAAAAAATTAAACACGACTTGAATATAAGGGAGAGAGGGCAGCAGGAAGTCTGTTTCATTTACTAATATATTCCCCGTGACAGAAACCATGCCTAATACATGGCATGTGCTCAATAAATATATGTTGATTAAATAAATCTCTCAGAAATCAATAACTTCTGATCATTCAAAGTTATTGAACGTATCATGTTAGTGAATCTGTTATGGAAATTGGGGAGGGCTGTTTTATCAAAGGGTTGGGTTTTTTGTTTTGTTTTTTTTAAATAAAGCTCTAAATCTGTTGGCTTTTTTTATATATATATATAAATTTTGAGCCCAAACTCAATGCCATGTTTAGGATTTCTGCTCTAGTTTGGCCTCGGTTCTTCATTTGGTAACTGGCTAGGGGATGTGATCCCT
>JAQZBX010004966.1:0-39557 GCA_029593785.1 Cabassous unicinctus | reverse complement strand
TCCAGCCCTGGCAGCGGGCCGGGCGCGCCGAGGAGCGGGCCCCGGGCGCGGATGCTCGCGGGTGGGCTGGGCCGGCTGTCAGCGGGGAAGGCGGGCTCTGTGGAACGAAAGGGCCCCTCAGGGCCCCCTCAGCCCAAGCCGGTGCCGTAGGTGGCGGTGCCGCACCCGGGGCGTCGGGTCCCGCGCGCTGCCCCGGCGGGCCCGCGGGCCTCTCCCACGCTCCCAGCCCCTCCCCCTCCCCTTCCTTCCTTCCCTTCCGCGCTCCCGGGAGCGGCCGACGGACGCGAGCCGCGGCGGGCGCCCGAGCTTTGTGTGCGCCCGCGGGGCCGGGGACGAGCAGGGGCCGCGGCTGAGGCGCCGGTGGCCCAACTTTGCCGCCTCTGACCGGCTCTCGTGGCTGGGTGGAGGAGGCGCTGTGGGGGGCGTGGGGCTCCCTGGCGGGCGGGACGCCGGGAGGCGGGCTGGACAGAGCCGGGCAGCTCCACGCTGCAGCCACTTTTAGCTGGGAGTGCAGGTCGGCCGCCGCCTCCTCGGCCCCACCTGCGAGGAGAAGGCGGGATGACGGAGCCAGGTGTCCCGGCGCTCTAGGGCCCCTCACAGCCAGACCCGGGCCGGTTCTCGCGGTGACACTAGGCTGCCTGCGGGGTTTGGCTGGGACGTTTTTTTGTGGGGAGCCCTCGGAGCAGTCGCGATGGCCAGCACCAGGAGTATTGAGCTGGAGCACTTTGAGGAAAGGGACAAAAGGCCGCGGCCAGGGTCTCGGAGAGGGGCGCCCAGCTCCTCCGGGGGCAGCAGCAGCTCGGGCCCCAAGGGGAACGGGCTCATCCCCAGCCCTGCGCACAGTGCCCACTGCAGCTTCTACCGCACGCGGACCCTGCAGGCCCTCAGCTCGGAGAAGAAGGCCAAGAAGGCGCGCTTCTACCGGAACGGGGACCGCTACTTCAAGGGCCTGGTGTTTGCCATCTCCAGCGACCGCTTCCGGTCCTTCGATGCGCTCCTCATGGAGCTCACCCGCTCCCTGTCGGATAACGTGAACCTGCCCCAGGGAGTCCGCACCATCTACACTATCGACGGCAGCCGGAAGGTCACCAGCCTGGACGAGCTGCTGGAAGGTAGGAGGAGAGGGAGCGGCGCGGCAGGTGCGGCCGAGCGCGCCGGCAGGTGCAGTGGCAGCGGGCCCCGCGCGCACCCGCCTGCCGGGCGCTGGGGGGAGCCTGCGGGGTGCTTTCCAGGCGACTGCGGGAATTGCACGGATCTTTCTGCTTCTCTGTGGGTTCTGTGCGGGGTATGTACCCACATATATTCAGACTTTCCTTCCCAAGAGATTTGCCTTTTGAGGGGGAAAAAAAAAAGGAAAGAAAAAAAATTCCTAACAGAGGCAGATTTAGGCTTTCGTGCTATGTCTTAAGGTTAGTGAACTTATTTGTGTAGACGTGCAAACTATTTGAAAAAGTGGCTCTCCCAGGAAGAGCTGATTAACCCCCTATTAATTAGCTCTGACCGTTCAGCCCCCTGTGTAGACCTGGGAGCAAACACCTGCGGTGATCCTGCCTCCCGGGATCATATTGTACCTGCTCTACAGTGACGCTGGGAGAAACGCTATAAATAGGCTTTCTTGGTTTGGCTTGCAGTAGAAGTTACATGAGGTCAGGAGGGCGATCCGAGAGACAGTGGTTCTCAACTTTGGATGCACCTTGGATCACTGGGGACGTTTATAAATACTGGTGCCTGGGTCCCACCCCCAGATATTCTGATGTAATTGGATTGGGGTGTGTCCCTGGGCATTAGCGGGTGTAAAATCTCCCCCAGGTGATTCTAATGTGCAGTCAAGGTTGAGAACCACTGTGCTAAAGGTTTTTGCACTTTTGGTTGATAATGAGGCGAATCAAGGTCAATCTTTCTCCACTACTGAGAAAAGCAAGTTAGAATGATAGTTAGAGACCACTAGAATCCACAGGTGGGGCCTGTTATAAATTGGTAATCCTAGAGTGTCCACCATGCTTCACTCTAAGGAACTGCTTGGGTGTATGTTGGTTCATCTTTGGATTCCTGTGATTTTTACTCTCTTTTCAGAGAAAAGAAGCATTATTAAGAGTTAAGAATCTGTTTCCAGATCTAAATAGCACCCAGAAGGACCAGACAGAAGCCACATATGTGCTGTTTTTATACAACCAGCACTTGTGCATCTTGCGTAAGGGAAACGGCACGTTCCATGAGTCATAGCAGTATTGGCTTAGCACAGGGAGGGAATTAAACATTGAGCTAAGTGCTTTCTTATATTACCTCGTTTCAGTCCTCAAAGGCATTTATCCCCATTTTACAGATGAGTAAGTTTCAGCAACATGTCTCATCACACATTTCCTGGAGCAGTCTTTGTGCAAAGGGTATGCTCTCATCTATAGTCCACCTCCAATAAGTTAATGTAGCCATTCTAAGGAGCCCTGAAAGTGGTTACATTTCTCTATTTAGTCACTGTTAGAAGTTTTCCTGTCCCAGCTACATGAGAATGCAGCCAAAGTTAAGTTCCCTTTAATCTACGTGTGTGTTTGTGATTTCACACTGTCTCTTGATCAGTTGTGTGTTCTCCTGAGGAGCTGAAGATAGCTGGAGGAATGTAAGTAAAATAAAGGTACAGTGTTAAAAGGGCTTTATCACTTTTCTTAATCATGTTAAGTACTTAAAAGCAACATCTGTAGATATATTTCAAAACTGAGTAATCCATTTTCTGACTGACCTGAGGTCAGATTAGCAGCCCTGTGGAAGGGTCCAGGCAATGTCTATTCCTTAAGCACTTGTTACTCACATGCCCCTGGGAATACTGTTCCTCGTGTAGTCTCAGGAGGGACAGCAATTTTAATATCCTTTTCTAGAGTAATTTTTCAATGTATTAGCTACAGAAAATTTACTCCAAAGATGAATATCCTTATAGGAGAGTTGATCAGGATGACCACTATGCATATTAATTAATAAGAGCACATAGTGTACATTGAATCCATCACTACCCAGGAGATGCATGGTCTGCTGGGTCTAATTGTCAAACTGTAGTTACAACTACAAATTGGCACTTGCCAAATTTCCTTCCAATCACTCATTCACTGATGTTTGGAGGATGGGCATTTGGGGAAAACACTAACTATAAATATATGTAGAGTCCACATTATACCACAATATGATAAATAATACAGTAATAACACAAATATTTGGACAAGAAAAATGTTTCCATGTCTCAGCCAATTGCCCACTTGTTTCAAGTAGTATTTCACATAATAAAATTAATGTAAAAGAAGAAAATTTTGGCTCACTTATTTGTCAAAGTGGCATTTTATCTGGCAATGGATCTTTGTGCAAGTCTTGAATTTCCCATAAAATGAGTGGAATTCTCTATAGCAGTGCATTTTTAAAGAAAGAAATAGCTATCAATGCTTAATATCACTCATTCTAGAATTTAGTTCCAACTTTTAGTTTAAGTTATGTGCTCAAAGGTTCAGATTTATCACGCAGAAAAACCAGCTACCTGTGAAGTTTCTATTTGCGTCAATAAAAATAGCTCTATAGAACTGCCCATGCTGCCAAAATTGCTTTTTTTCCATCTTAGTTCATCATTTTTAATAAAGATTCTCTCGGGCAATCTTTTATGCCATTATGTTCTCTCTTCTGCTTTCATTCCATAAAATTTGTAGTTTGGATTATATTGTTTTTTTCTAAAACAATTTTCTAAAATGTCTTTACTGAAGATCAGAAAGTGATGACTCAAGACAGCAGGGCATGAACACTTGTTCAGAGCTCCAATCCTATTGAGCTTAGATGACAAAAGAAATCTGCATGACCCAGATTTTTTTCTTCTGCCCTTGACCTTCAGAGTCTCTGGAGAGTAAAAACAGTGCTCTAGTGTTAGCTGGCACTCCTTCAGCACTACACTGAACCAACAGGCATCTTCAGCCTATTGGTTTACTGAGTTGATGCTGGGCATCCGGCCCTGTAATCCTGTTTATTCTTTAAAACTGGATAGAGCATCCTCTTGGAGAAGGACTGTGACTCACAATAGGCAGCACTGGGAAAATCAGGCTGAGCTGTGAGCCTACCGAGCTCTGAGCATGTCTAACAGCCAACCGAGGATGTCCAGATGACAGGTGCTCAAGCTCTTGTATTTGGTACTAAGGATCAGGAGTTAGTTCTGTTCTGTGAGGCTTGTCCCCTTCTGTGCATTTTGGCCATATTTGTAAAATTTTAGGTCCTGAAGAGATAGGGCCAAGAGTAGTAGAAACAGTGTGTGCCTGAATCAGGAGCCCTGGGTTCTGCTAACTGGATTTGAGAAAAATCACCTCAGTTCTCTGGGCCTCAGTTTCCTTTTCTGTGGAATGAGAGGTTGGTGGGTCAACTCTCTAAGTTAGGTCCTTTCTCCTCTACAAGTGTATACCCTTCCTCTACCTGAGTACTTATTTACTGAGTGTATGCTGGCCCGGGCTGCCTTTCTCTACCAGGACCTGACTTCCAGAAAATTGAAGAGGCTGAAAATGTACCAGTACCGAGCAGAAAATGTGGTATGTGCCTCTCGAGAAGTGCTTGCCAGGAGCAAAAGAATTAATTAATAGCTGACTGTCTTTGCCTCTATAATTCTAAAGTAAAATGTCATTTTATGTTATTTTTACCTTTTCGCCCTTGGTTAACAATGGAGTTTCTGGCATATGAGAGAATTTTGATTATTTTGATAAGTAATATTTTCATTTGCCCATTAATTTAACTTGGATATTTAAGATAAGTAAAGTTCTCAAGAAATCAGCCCTTGAAGTTTCTGAGGTTCCCCTACTAAACCTAGTTTGCTTCATCTCTTTGGTTAGGTCAGTCTCTTTGAAGGTGTTAAAGAAACCAAAATCCAGTTACCAAGAGAGTTAAGTCAAAATGAGTCCACATAAGAACTCAGATTATATTTAGTTGTTTTTTTTTCTCCATATGATAGATTTTAATAGTAATAATATATACTGAATTCTTAGACCCTGTTATGGTGAGGAAAGAAACTTAAACCTGCCTTGAGTTTATATCTTCTCTGTCCCTTTTAGTCCAGGCTGGAAGTCTTTCTGCACAAACAAATTTTGCAGATACTTCAGGTGGGTTATTAGAAAACAGGACTTTCCACAGATCCACCCTGGATAACTGCATTTCTAATCCTGACGTCCACTGAAATCACTGACTGGATCTAAGTTCAACCACACCTTCTATGGCAAAGGATTTTTCGGTTAAACCTTCACATGAAACCCTATTCTCTTTGGAGTCACTTCCTGAAACCTCAGGGAGGTCCCTGGTAGAGCGCCTTTTAGCCCTAGTCTCAGAACACATTATCTGGATAGGCTGAGACTTGTCAAAAGCATCAATTGCTGGTTCCTTTATGCTTAAGAATTTAATTTTTCAGCATATCCCTTTCCTCTCGCAATTTACTATAAGCTATAAGAAACTGCCAGGATGTACCTTCCACACTTAGCTTGGAATTGCCTCAGCTAAATATCCAAGTTTCACTTTCAGTCATACATCGTAACACAATTTTGTCAAGTTTACTGCCACTTCACACCGATGATCACCTTGCCTCCAATTTCCCATAATACATTCATTATTTCCTTCTAAGTCCTCATTGGAAGTACCTTTAGCATCCATATTTCTACTAACAATTTCTTCAGAGCAATCTAAGCTCTTTCTATCAAGTGCCTCACGTTCTCCCAGCCTCTACTCATTGCACATTTCCAAAGCCATTTCCACATAGGTATTTGTAATTGCAGCACCCTACTTTCTGATACCCAAAACTCTTTTAATTTCCTAACTTCTAAAACAAATACCATGCTATGGGTTGGCTTAACAGCAGGAATTTATTGGCTCATGGTTTCAGAGATTGGCTTACTTTCTCCTGGGTCCGTATCTTCTGCCTGGCCAACAATCTTTGAGGTTCCTTGGCTTTTCTATCACCTGGCGATACATATGGTCGCATCTTGTCCTTTTTCTTCCAGATTACGTTGACTTCCAGCTTCTGGCTGCTCCCTGTGGCTGCTGCTTCTGTGTCCAATTTCCTTTGCATGTTGGATTAAGGCCCACCTTCATTCAGTTTGGGCACAGCTTAACTAACAATATCTTCAAAGGTCGTATTTACAAATGGGTTCACACCCATAGGACCAGGGGTTGAGACCTGAACATACTTTTTGTGGGGGACATGATTCAGCCCCCAATAAATGGTTTTTTAATGTTTTATGTTTGAAGTAGAATATGTACTGTATATACCTGCAAAATGAGGTCTGTTTAGTCAGAATCTACAGAACTGTCTTGCTTGATCTCAGTTTCCTCATCTGTAAAATGAAAGATGGTCAGAAGATTGCCAAATTCCCTTTCTCCTTTAATATTCAGTGATCCCAGGAAATGCTTCTTGGGGGTGGAGAAGACAAATGATCTTGACTCTATCTGGCTCCACATTCCTTTTTAGAAGTGTCCAAGTTTTGTGTTTGGATGTAGTTACCTTGGCTTAGGTGGAGTTTTTTTCAGTAACCTACAGGAAGACCTCCATAGACTATTCTCATAAAAGGGAAAACTACAAACCTAATGAGAGCTGGGACCACAGTCATCTTGTTCATCCCTCTGTCCCACAAAAATACTCCTGGTACATGATATTTGTTGAATTAATTTTACCTTTGTGACATATCTAAGACATTTTAATGGGTGGTAATGGGTGGATGTTGGTATTTTTAAGCAACCTTAGTTAAGGCTAAGTGGCTAAATATTTGGCCAGATTTGCAGAAGTGGAATAAATTCTCTGTGGTGGTTTGGAGCTGTGTACCTCAGAAAAAACATTTTCTTAACCTTAATCCATTTCTGTGGGTATGAACCCATTGTAAGTAGGACCTGTTGATTAGGTTACTTCAGTTAAGGTGTGGCCCAGGACAAGTATTAATCCTATTACTGTAGTCCTATATAAGCAGAATGAAACTCAGAGAGAGAGAGCCACAGGAAGCAAGAAGCTGAAATTCAACGGAACCAGAACCTGGGAGAGAATGGAGAGGCCAGGAGAGGCTACTGTGTGCATTACTATGTTACAGAGTTGTCCAGGACCAAGGATTACTGGCAGCCAGCCCCGGAAAGCCAGTCTTTGGGAAAAAAGCATTGCCTAGATGACACCTTGATTTGGACTTTCTGTTAGCTTCAAAGCCATGAGCTAATAAATGCCCATTGTGTAAATCAACCCATTGCATGGTATTTGCTTGAGCAGCTCAGGAAACTGAAACGTTCATGCTACAGGCAAGTATTCCTTGTTCTTTTATATTTCAGTTTTTAAAGGTGCAGTAGACTTATGCTTTAATAATTTATTAATTTCACTAGTGTCTGAGATGCCTGACTTGATTTTTCTCATTGACAGCTATCTTGACCAAATTCTTGTACATTTATATCCTGTGTGTATTTTTAAACCCCAGTGTTACTCTCATAAAGGCCCTATTTTTTCAGTCTGCTTTAAGTTCTCTTCCACGGCTAATCCTTAGTTGTTTTTTTTTCTCCTTAGCATTAATGCTTATATTAAGCTTTGTCTTTAGCTAATTTACTTCAATTTGAACTTTTACCACAATTTGGTAACTTTTTACTTCTATGATTTGGAAATAATTTTAAGGCTGGAAGTTAGATGAATATTTTTTTTATTCCTAATGAAATGCTGTGATTTTAATCCTAATCTGGAATATTTTATCCTGTTTGCCATGTCTCATATAACCAAAAACTTAGTGTAATTTCTGAGAAGCTACTACTTTATAACACATTGGGAAAACATTGGTTTGGTGAGAGATCAACTCATTAAGTCCTTTTGATTATAACATTTACCAACCCATCTCAAAGAAAGTAACTAAAAAGCCTAGAATTATCATCTACTATGGAGCCTTTTGTTTATATGTTTTCAAATTATAATCACTTGTAAATGAAATATACCACATCAGGAATTTTAAAAATATTTGCATTGATTTCTCTCTTCCTTCACTTTATAAACTTCGGATTACTTTGTTAAATTTTAATTAATAAAAAGGTAATTATTTCTCAAAGGCAGTGAGTGACTAATGATTTCTTCCTCCCTAGCCATTAACCTGGTCTTTTTAGTTTATCATATTTTGCCTCATCTGTTGAAGAAACAAGAAAAGAAAATGGGGCTATGGAAACTTCGTACTGGTTATACTTATGTCCATCAAGACTGTTTTGGGGAAAAGAACTTGTGAAATAGCCACATGTAAATGCATTTCTTATTGGTTTAGTGATCAAAGCTAATACCTGGAAGGTCCCACATTAATCTTACAGTGTAGAGATTATACTGTGCAGTGGCTGCTTGATACTGGCAGAGGTCCTCAATATCTTAAACCAAAATCAATGTCCTTGTAATTTCTTCCTGCAAGTTCTAGATCCACCATGTAGAGCTACATATGGATCATCCCACTCCTTATGGCACCCCTTCAGATGTTTTAAGACCGTTTTCACACTTTCCTCTACTATTTTCCCTTACCTCCTATCCACTCAACAGAACCCCCTTTTTTGGCAAACATCTGGTTTCTGAATCCTTCATTACTTGCACTGATTCTTTAGAGGCTGCCATCATTCTCAACCACTTGCATAAAACTGGATGTCAAGTCTTCCCCTTAGACTCACATTGAGTTTTAAGAGGGGAAGACGGGAATGTCTCTAGGAGGTGGAGAAATATTGTCAAGGCAAGTTTTACCTCCATTCAGTGATGAGCCAGTTGAAGGACTGGCTCTGTGTCCGTAATGCTCTAGTTTATTTACAGTAGTTTTAGTAAATAGACTAAACATTTCAGTTTGAAGGTCACTGCCTCCAAATAGCCTTAAAACTGCATGTAGTCAAGCAGAGTTTCTCAAATGTCAGTGATGCTTGGGTCATTTAAAAATGAAGCATAATTTAAAAATCTAATAACCAAGTTACAGAAGCCAAAAATGGCCTTAATTATTTTAATGGCATTGTCACATAAATATTTATAAATATAAAGGTAGTCATGCTTATGCATATAGATCTTACGTACTGATACAACCAAAACAAATTTACTACATAAATACAACTAACATAACCAATAAAATGAAATATAGCAATATAAAAGTACAGATACTGTTTTGCTGAAACTAATTTGGTGTTCCCAGCATGACCGAGATATTGAATGCTGAGTTCAGTGTGCTGTATTTTGGTATGACACATAATGATTTGGTTTTTGCACTAACAAGCCTTCATTCCTGCAGAGTAACTTGATGTCTTTTGGCCCTAACTTGGTGTGAATATATCATTTATATAAAGTCTACTTCTCTTTTTCCTCATTAACTCCTGGCAAAGTTATACTACTTAATGCCAATAGAGATGAGACTATGGATACTGAGTGGCAATGCTATACATGATTTAGAAGCAGTTCAGATGTTCCAGAATAGGATGATGTTAACTTTTTATGTTCCATCACTAAAAGGAACACAAAATTAAAACTCCCTTAGTGAGCTCTTATGGATTATGGAATTTGCTTGGCCCTGGTGTGAGGATCACAAAGATAGATAATAGATCATCTGAACTCTAGGTTCCAATCCTACCAGGATATTAGATGCAACTTCTTTCTTAGGGTGTACACGATAAAGCTTATTGGTTGATGAGAAGGTTTTTTGCTTTTACATTTAGCTAATTTATTTGGTCATAAGTTAAACTCCTCCCAGATTTTAATGCTGAGACATGTATTTGTGGGTATCTCTTTCTTCATAGATATTCAAATGTTCAAAGTATCTTTTGTACCCCTTCCTTGGTCGAAATTATCATAGAATCCTTACAGCGGTGTGTGACCTTAGGAGGGGACTTGGTTCAGCTGCTAGCCTTCAGGTATATCGAAAGAGCATTGATCTTAGAAGTGAAAGATCTCACTTTTGTCCCCAGCTCTACCCTGCAGAAAGGGTGATTATACTCATTTTGTGGTTGCAACAACAATAATCCAGAGTCATAGCAAATGAGTATAGGTAGGAACAGCATCCACATCAAAGCAGTGCCCTTTGTGCTATTCTACACTTCCCCTAAATTTAAATTCTGGGCACTTTACAGTTTGGTTAGATGATCCAATTAAGCTTTCCTCAACAGAATAATAAATCAGTCTTACTTTTCCTTACCCTTTATTCTTTTTCTTACTTGGCTGGCATGGGAGCTCAGATGCTTTAGATGAGATATGCATATTATAATCCACCCAATAGGACAGTCTCCCAAATGCTGTACTTGATGAAGAACATTTAAACATCTTGTAGCTGCAACATACCTGAATTTATTTTCCTTGATTACATTCCTTTGAAAGTCATTTCTTAGTTTTGGAAGTGAGGAAATCATTTAGCTTTCTGAGATTTTGTTAATACTAGACCTAAAGTACCTGCCCATGCTTCATTTTCTTTCCTTTTTGTCTTTCTATGTTACCTTATGTAAACCTTTGTGTGTATGTGTTTAACCTTTTCTCTAAGACTTCTGTAGAATTCTTGCACTTTAGACTTGTAAACAAGTTTTCCATTCATTGTAAGGTTTCAGTGCTTGCCCCTACTCCAAGAGTTAGGAGTGGTTTCAGTGTCCAAATTTTGTCTAACTGAACTGCTGACATGATGTCAAGGTAGTTTGTAATCATAAACTACTTAGTGGTTTCAGGCACTGTGGTAGTTTGGAACTATGTACCCAAAAATTATGTTCTTAAACTCAATTTATTCCTGTGGGTATGAACCCTTATAAATAGGACTTTTTGATGAGGTTACTTCAGATAAGACGTGGCCCAGTATGGGTCTTAATTCTATTACTGAAGGCCTTATAGGGAAGGTCACGGAAAGAGAAAACAAGGGGAAGCAAGAAGCTGAAAGTCAACAGAACCTTGAAGAGAAGGGAGAGGCCAGGAGAGGCTGCCATCTGCATTGTTATGTGACAGAGGAGCCAAGGACCAAGGATCAGCAGCAGCTAGCCCCAGAATGCCACAATCTCCCCGGAGAAAGCATTGCCTTGATGCTGCCTTAATTTGGACTTTTCCTAGCCTCAAAACTGTGGGCCAATAAATTCCCATTGTTTAAACCATCCCATGGCATGGTATTTGCTTTAGCAACAAGGAAACTAAAACAGACGCTTAATGTAAATCATTTAATAAAGGTGGATGAGAGGCTGTAATAACTGATAGAAATGTTGGCTAAATCACGCCGTTGTTGAATTTCCAATGACCTAAGATTGCATGTAGCTATTTGTAGTTTCTAATGGTAAATTTTAAATATCTGAAGGATTACTATTAAAAAAAGTTAAATTACATGTATTTTTCCATTGATTAAAAGACATTATATTTATGGGATTACAAAGTGCTCTGGACTCTTTACACTTTGAAGGTTTGAAATAAAATTAAAAAATTGGTAGATACTAGGCAGCTCTCATTTTCTGCTTGTTTTCCTAGATGTCTTAGGCAGGTGTGACCTAAGAATATACTCTCAGTCATTGACTGAGTTCCCTCAGAAGAGCCTGACTCTGAGTCTCCCAGAGTCATTCTGTGGAAACAACTGCATTACACAAATGCTTTACTGAGAAGCAATACAAATCCAAACCATGATATGTGTAAGTTTGTTCTGGAAATATGCGTTGTCTTTATTACTTTGACAAACAAGTTTTGGGTTCCTGTTATATGCTAAGTCCTATACTAGATGCTGGCAATATGAAGAAGGTACAGTCAGTGTTTTCAATGAGCTTTCAGTCCAGGCAGTGGTTTGCAACCAGTGACTGAATTCAGAATCATTTATGAGACTAAAAAATATTACCCATGTGTCCAGGTCTCACCTTCCAGTGATTCTGGTTCATTTGAACTGGCATGAGCCTGGGCATCTGTATTTATGCATCAAAATCTCACTTTTTTTTTTTTTTTATTCCCCACTAAGAATAGATGATTAGGAGAGATTAGGACATTGTAGATTTAGGGTACAGCAGGAGCAGCCAAGAATGACATGTTATTTACTCTTATTTTAAAATTATGAAATATAACACTCCAATTGCTAGTGAGGATGTGGAGCAACAGGAACCCTCATTGTTGCTAGTGATAATGCAAAAAGACACAGCCACTTTGGAAGAGAGTTTGGCAGTTACTTACAAAGCTAAACATAGGCTTACCATATGATTCAGCTTTCATGCTTCTAGGTATTTACCCAAATGAGTTGAAAACTTGTGTCCACACAAAAACCTCCACATGATGTTTATAGCAGCTTTATTCATAATTGCTAAAAATTGGAAGCAGCCAAGATGTTCTCCAATAGGTGAATGGATTAAAAAAAAAAACAAAAAAAAACTGGGGTACATCCATACAATGGAGTATTATTCGGCAATAAAGAGAAATGAGCTATCAAGCTACAAAAAGTCATGGAGTAAGTGTAAATGCGTATTGCTAAATGAAATAAGCCAGTCTGAAAAGGCTACGTACTATGTAATTCTAGTTGTGTGAAGAGAGGCAGTAAAAAGATCAGTGATGATCAGAGATGGATAGTTGGAGAACAAGGCATGTTTAGGTAAGTAAAACTATTTTGTATGATACTGTGATAGTGGATACATGACATTATGCATTTGTTGAAACTCAAAGAATTGTACAATACACAGAGTAAATCCTTTAGTTAATAATAATGTGTCAATATTGGTTCGTCAGCTGTAACAAATGCACCACCCTAATGCAAAATGTTAGTAATAGGAAAAACTGTGGGGAGAGAGGAGTGGGGTATATGGGAACTCTGTACTTTTTGCCCAATATTTTTATAAATCTGAAACTGTTCTAAAAAATAAAGTCTATGGGAAAAATATATGCCTATAGAAAAGTTCATAAAACATGCATGTGCAGCTCAGCGAGTTAAGACATGAACACCTTTGTGACCACCAGCTTTGTAAAGAAATAGAATATGGACAGCAGGTAAATCCTCCCTGTTACTACTCTTCCCTCTCTGAGAGGAACACTAGCCTGACTTTCACTTTTCTTTCTATTTTGCCACTTAGGAAGGCATCTCTAACAATATAGTTTAATATTGTCTGCATTTGAATTTTATGTAAATTAAATCCTACTGCATGTATTCTTTTGACATCTTCTCGTTAATATATAACATATGCATATAGTTCATTTTCATTACTGTATAGTACTGTCACATATACATACCACACTCTATGTAACTGTTCTGTTGATAGGCATGTGGATCAATTGTCATCTTTGGTAGTCATACTTCTATGAATGTACATATGTGTGTGTGTCTGTATCCTAGTATCCATGTGCATGAGTTTCTCCAGAGAATTTTCCTGCATGAATAGCTGAGTCATATATATATATAGTCAACTTTGTACTGGATAATGTGAACCTGTTTTTCGTAAGTGATTGAATAAACTTAAATCCTTCCAGCAGTGTATGGGAGTTCCTGTTGTTTTTCATACTTACCAGTCATACTTAATCTTCATAGGTCAGCAATAAAAAGTCAGCAGCGGAAGAGAAGAAGGTTTATTTCAGGCATATAAAAAGGAATGAGAATAAGAGGGTATGATGAGGGAAGCAGATGTGCATCAACCAGTTGTGCACCCGCCTACTACATGGGAGGTCCTGGGTTCGGTCCAGGTGTCTCCTAAAAAAAGACAAGCAGATGCTGCCCCCACAGGCCAGCAGACACCACAGCTCGCAGAGAGTGGATGTGGCTCAGGCCATTGGGCACTTGCCTCTCATGTGGGTGGTCCTGGGTTTGGTTCCCAGTGCCTCCTGGAGTGAGCAAGCAAACAAGGAGCAGACAGATGAGAGAACCATCTGGGGAGGAGCAGGGATAAATAAAGTAAATCTTAAAAAAAAAGGGGGGGGTATGATGAGCTTGGAAGGAAATTGTAAATACACTGGTATGACACTAAGTTAGGGACCTGAGGGAAAATTGTGGGAGACAAGACTGGAAAGGGGCTTGTGAATGTGCGGTGTGCTGAGGACTTTGTCCTTTATTTTAAAGGCAGTGAAGCAGGCAAAAGTCAGCATTTAAAAAAGCTTGCTGTTATAGCTGTGTGGGGAATGAGGGGGAGTGAGGCCTGGTGTGTGTAGCTTAACTCCTCTAATCCAGGTGAGAAATGAGACAATGCAGGTTCAAAGGGATTGCATTCCAGTGGTGCTTAGACAGTTTTGCCAATTCTATTGAATGTGGGAAAAGGGAGAAGAGAAGCAGGAGTCTTGGTTTTTGCATAGGTGGTGGTTTCGTTTGCTAAATTGGGGAATTCAGGAAGAGAGTTTGGAGTCACGGTGACAGTAGTGGAGCATGGAGAAAGTTTTAGACATGTGGCATGTGAAGTGTCTTTAGATTGTCTTAAGTGTAAGAGAAAGATCTAGACTGGCGATGTCCTCAGTGTACAGACGGTGGTTAAAGCCCTGGATATACTAAGCAGCTGCCCAGGGAGAACCTATGGAGAGGATGTGGGAGGCCTGGAAGGGTGGAAGAAGAGGATCCTGAGAAGCAGACTGAGAAGGAGCAACCAAAGAAGTCAGAGGTAAAGAAATTAGATCATGGAAGCTAAGGAAAAAAAGTATTTGTAGAAAATGAATAACGACTCATGCCAAATGCTCCTCAGAGAAGGCACCAAGTGAAATTAGATAGAAAGATGGGCAATTGGCAATTAGGAAAGGTGCTTCTGGATCAAGCCAAAGTTTTTAGTCAGTAGAGTGCAGGGAGCAGAAGTGATGCTATAGTGGCTGAAGAGCAAATAGTGGTGAGAAAGTGGAAGCAACAAATGAGGACTGCTCTTTAACTTGGCAGTGAATGGAAGCCAAGAGCACACTACCATGTGGAGTGAAGAGAGGGGAATTCGGGGTGGTTGTGGATTGTGTGTGTTTAAAGTGGGAGACACTTGCATGTATAATCCTGTAAAGAGGCTATCTAGACAAACAGAGGAGAGAACAGTGTCTCGACCCTAGAGAGACTTAGCCTTGAATAGGGGGAGGGCACCTCTGTCATTGAAAAGGGAGAGGAGTGGGGAGAAATTGGCACAGATTGCGATCAATTTGTGAGGATGAAGGTTTTCAGAAAGCAACAAATTGGGGAGCTCCTAGCTGTTAATGACCTTTTACCTCCTAAATAGGAGGCAGTTTATTTGGTTGAAAAAGGATGAAAATTAATGGCCTCCTAAACAGATACCAGGTATTACTACATAATTGTAGACAGTCAACCTGGTAAATATGAAATAATGTAAAGTGTTTTTGAACAAATGTCATTTGTAAGAAGGCATTGCTTTGCTGCTGGAGGGAATCTTAAGGGAAATTGAGAGACATTCTGTTCCGTAGTGTGCTTGGAAACAGTTCTTTAAGTTATAAAACCACTGTCGTCTTCTATTCTCTTTCTATACAGGAAGCAAATTCTCTTTTTTCTTTTTTATCTTTTTTTTTTTTTTTGCGCTACCAGGGGCTGGGAATTGAACCTGGGACCTTGTGTGTGGGAAGCCGGCGCTTGACCACTGAGCCACATCAGCTTTCCTGAGTTGGTTTTCTCGTTTGTTTTGCTTGTTTTTTTCTTTATTTGTTAGTTTGTTTTTTTCAGGAGGCACTGGGAGCTGAACCTGGGACCTCCCATGTGGGAGGCAGGCGCTCAACTGCTTGAGCCACATCCGCTCCCAGCAAACTCTCTTTATACTGAGTAGTTACATCATCACAATTTTCAAAGTGGTTTCCACCAATTGCTTATAGTCAAAGAATTCTGCAATCTTATTTTTAAAATGTGTGTGTGTGAGAGAGAGAGTGAGAGAGAGAAGGGGAGCAAGAGAGAGGGAGGGAAAGGGGATGAAAGAATATGTCAGTTAGCCGAAAACCACCAGGAACACACCTGTAGTTGAACAAGTGGTTTTATTACTAATTACAGTGAAGGAGAATGCACGTTATAAAGAGCCATGGAGCATCTCAGTAAGAGGTGTTAGAATCTATTACAGGATATGGGCTTTAGTTAGGTAATTTTGGGGAGGATTTAAGCCATTCTGTAATGGCTACTATCAGAAGACAGGGCAATTCTATTTGGGTATGTCATTAAATCTTATCTATAAGATTTATAGATAAGGAAGGGCAGACTAGATTGAGGATAAAGCTATAACTGGTAAAGAAGTAGTAGTCACTTATTTAGTGAGACGGGGATGTCTGGTATTTTGTGGGTTGCACAGTGACTTTTTTTGTCTCATGTTATCATAGTCTCAGAGTGACCTCGTTCGATATAGATATTCTGTGAGACTGTTTATGTCCAACAGGAGAACAAAATGGTCTTGTTGTAAATGTCAGAGAAGTTCTGGATGGCAGGGACTGCTTTATTTATATATATTTTTATTAAAAATTTATTTTATTTATTTCCCCCCCTCCATTGTTTGTGCTCGCTGTCTCTTTCTGTGTTTGTTAGTTGTCTGTTCATTGTCTTTTACGAGGCACCTGGAACCAAACGCGGGACCGCCCATGTGGGAGAGAGGAGCCCAATTGCTTGAGTCACCTCAGCTCCCTGCTTTATTTTTCATACTCACACATACAATGCATACATATATATACACATACATACATCCACATACATACATATGTATCCTAGTTTAACTCTAGTTTTTTAATGAGACTGTATTCTTTCCTTGTAGTTTTGGCAAGTACAGTTTTAATGATATTGGCAAGAATTTAAAGAAAATTCTCTAACACTGTAGTATTTTATCAGTATGTTAAGACTTATTACTTTAGGGTGTACTTTTTCAGCTATATCAGTAGCATAAAATGTGCTGCCATTTGAAAGCTTGTTATATTACTGAGGAATGAGCAGAAAAGAGAAGACTTTTCCATTGATCCGGGTGGAAAGGAGGATTGTTTTTAGAAATACTTAAGAGATAGAGTAGACAGAACTTCATGTAAGAATGTAGTAGGTAGGGAGACCAGAGGAGTGAAAGATGACACTTAGGTTTCCAACCGAGTAGTCTGAATATGAAGTGATATCACCAGAATGAAAAGAGAGGGAGGATGACAAGTTGACCGGGGGTAACAGCTCTTAAATAAGAATCCCTGTAGTGCATAAACCCAGTTGGGGAGTGTGATTGCTTTTAATCAATCTTCTATGTGTCTACATCGAATAGAATACTTTATTGATTGATTGATTCACAGCAAGAGCTGTAACTTTCCAGGGAACCAAAATCTTACATTCTTTTTGCCAACATCTCTCCCTGTAGGCAGAGCTACATAAGTGACAAATTACAATCAGAAGATTGTTTGATCTGGGTAGGGACATTAAAAGAACGGCTAGCATTATAAGGACGGTATCTTGGTGCCTGTTGTTATGAAGGTTTGATGCATCTGTCTGTACAGTGGGGATTTATGTGCCTAGTGTATAGAAACACAGTCTGACCCCAAAACCATGTCCTGTATCTTGGTGCTGAAATATTGCATACAAGAATGCCACAGTGGTTTTCATATGGTAGCAGAAGCGACACATGAGCTGGTGCATAATAGGTACTCAGGACATCTATGTTTAACAGAAGAGCACTCTAAGATGTGTTATCAGTGCCTGCTGTGGGTGCAGAGAAGGGGAGTGAGGCTCTATCTGGCAGGCATTTGCCCACCCTGCTTCAGAACTTGACACATTTCTTATAGAGCTGGTCTGTACGTTTTTAATAGGAACATTATAAAGGAAGGAAGGGGGAAGAGAGGGAGGAAAGGAGAGAAGGGAAACCATTAAAATCTACTTGTGACCATGCACACAAAAATTAAGAGGCTTTCTAGACTTATTTGCATTCTGATATTCTGATAGATTTAAAAGGAAACTCTCCTGGTTTGTGTGTCAATTGTGCAAGGACTAGATTGATCAAGGAAATCCGATATATTAAATTTGCTCTTGTTTTGTCTCTTCTGCCATTGTCTTTCCCTTTATATTGGTGTTTTAGTTTTCCTGGCTGCTCTAGCAAATACCACACAGTGGTTTAAACAATGAGAATTTATTAGCTCAGTTTTAAGGGTAAGAGAAAGTCCAAACCAAGGCATTCTGGGTCTGGCTGCTGGTGGTCCTTGGTTCCTCTGTCACATGGCAAGGCACATGGCAGCTTCTCCCCAGTCTCTTCCAGGTTCCATTTCACCTTCTCGCTTACTGTAGCTTTCTCTGTGTGTGTGTGTGTGTGACTATCATTCTCTCATAATTGACTCCAGTAGTAGGATTAAAACCACCCTGATTGAGGTGGGCCACACCTATACTGAAGTAACCTCATCAGAAGGTCCCACTTACAATGGGTTCAGACCCACAGGAATGGAACAAGTTTAAGAACATGTTTTTCTAAGGTATATACAATTGGGCAAATATATTTCTCCCTACCCTTAAAAAAAAATTCACTTTCTTTTGCTGAGATTCCTTTTTTATCCCTCCTTCAGAATGTACAATTTGTATGTACAATTTGTATCAGAATGTACAATTCAGGTTTTATCATAGGTAAAAATAGAGCTATTTGATGTGGGAGTTACTTTCTTTATAAAATTAAAGCATAATTGCTTATTTTTGCTCATTAATACATGGATATATATAGTTTGATTTTATGAAATTGATATCCTATTTTTAAAATGTACATACCATTTTCCCAAATGATCATATTGTGGAAAATGATTTAGATAAGCCTACAAAGATGAAAAATGTCTAACTAAATGGTGGTGATTGGGCTAGATTTCAAATTGGAGCGGAGGGTAGAAGCAGCATTAAAGCCTGTGATTGGTTCTCTGGTTATCTTGGGCTATGGCCTCATTGAGCCTTTAAGCAGAAGACACTGCTTCTCTTTTTAGACCCTTCTTATATATCTGATCTATTACTGAATTATTCATGTGCCTTTGGGAGAACTTTTTCACTAGGATTTCTAGAACATTGTGTTAATAATTAAATATAATATTTATATTAATAGGTTTTCCTCAGGAATTCCCTTTCATTATTTTACTTGTTTTTGTTTTAAGCATTTCCAACACTTGAGATTTGCCTTAAAATGATACTGTTATACTGAATATGCAAAAAAATAATGAATTGTTTTTTAATTAGAAGATATCCTAGAGAAACTCTTAAAGTGTAATACTCTTATATGTGAAAAGGTTAAGGCTCAAGAAATTGGCTGACTTCTGCATTTTCTGAAGGAAAAAATTGGTATGCCAACATATCATTTTGGAACTTGAAAAAATTAAGGCCTATTTAATTGATGAACCATTTGACAAATAGTATAGCTTTTATGCTGTACTTAATAAAAATTAAGCAGAAGGCTCATTGAGTAATGAACTAATTATTTTTACTGCTTGATAACCTTAACCATTTTAGTGGATATAGAAAAATTTTCTTAGTTTTTCCATTTTAAATTTGCATTCTTTAATTAAAAAAAATAAATGCCTGAAGTAAAAAATAAATGCCCTTCATTTTGGTGATACTTTAATTAATTGTGTAAATGATCCTATAACTGAATATAATTTAGTCAGCTATGTGAAGATGTAGTGATTATTCTTTGATTAGGGTTGAACTTGGTAATTGGAAGGAGAAGGATAATTGGAAGAAGAAGGAAAATGATATCAATGTATTATTTTGTGATATAATTATTTTTTCCAGATGAGATTTTTAAAAATTAGATTTGTTAATGGTTTTTAGAACTATTCTAATTTACATTAGAATTCAGGTGGTTCAACCAGTTAACTTTACAGATAATGATACTGAGAACCAAGGTGCAGAGAAATGAATTATCCAAGATGACACATTTGGTCTGAATAGAAACCAGATCTCACTCTAGTTTCTTGGCCCAGTGCTTTTCACCCTATAAATCATGTCATTCTCTCAAAACCAATCTAGATGCTATTAAAAAGAAGGAAGGAGAGAATGTCAAAGGAAATGGATGTCAGGCGTCCTTCAGAATCAATGTTAAGTTTAGGAGTTTGCTTAACAGGTCGCTGGCATCTTGTTTTTCTGGCAAAATTCTCCTATAGTGGAGATAATCATGCTAATAAAAGTGATTTTGCTTTTTAGGTGAGAGTTACGTGTGTGCATCCAACGAACCATTTCGTAAAGTTGATTACACCAAAAATATTAATCCGAACTGGTCTGTGAACATCAAGGGTGGGACAACCCGATCCTTGGCCGCTGCCTCCTCTGTGAAAAGTGAAGTGAAGGAAAGTAAAGATTTCATCAAACCTAAATTAGTGACTGTGATTCGAAGTGGAGTGAAGCCTAGAAAAGCCGTGCGGATCCTTCTGAATAAAAAGACTGCTCATTCCTTTGAACAGGTCTTAACAGACATCACCGAAGCCATTAAACTAGACTCAGGAGTAGTCAAGAGGCTCTGTACACTGGACGGGAAGCAGGTAAGATGCTTCTAGACCCCAGCTCTCTACCCTTTAAGCTCTTCCTTTACCATGGTGACTACATATTTGACAATATAAATTCAGTATTGTCCTAGGAATTATTCTAGTAGTCTTACTCAAGTGTTTTATGTGTGCATGTGTTATATTATTAGCTTTTGTCTTGAAAAACATAAGCCTCTTAGCTTTCTCTCACATATCTCAAGAGTGAATATTGAGAAGTCCTTTGCCTATGTCTTTTTGCCATTGAAAGGGAAGATGTAAAATTTTGAGGGAAAGTTTAAGTTGAGGGGACATCCTATATTAAGTGGAACGTTCTCTATTTAAGAATAAGAAAAGCTGTTGACTAGTAGAGTCATCTGGACTTCAGTAAATTATAGGAGTCAAAATTAAAGGTATTTACTATTTTGAGAAAAGCATTCCTCACAACTTATGTATAATATGAAAAAATGCATTTCAAAAGAAAGTAATTTTATAGGAATGACCATGTGAATTTCATAGTGAACAATGGAGGTGATTAATCAGCATTCCTTAAAAAATGAACACACATTTGCACAGGATAAATTATGCAGGTCAAATTATGGTAATAATATACCAGAGACTCTAAGGGACTGAAAAAGAAAAGAGGAGGGGGCAAATTGCAAGAATGCATGAATAGCAGTTATACAAATATTGAGTTTCATCACAATTAGATTATAATTCTGAAATAAAAACATGTGGCTTCTGAAGTATACTTTTTCCTAATCAATAAAGTTAAATTGTTTATATTTACATTGTATTAAAAAATAGTTCATGACATTAAATTTGTTTCTTCATTCCATTTTGTTTCTTCCATCTAACATATTTAATTTTAATTTAAAGTGTTTGGCTCATCTAGTCCTGAGAATGTAACAATTTAAAACACTGAAGTGGTATCTCTGGAAAAACACAATCTGTGTAGTTTCTAATTTTCTAAACCAGATCTAGTTACTAGGTTGTTAAATAGATTATAAAAATTCTAGTAGATTATAGTAAGTTTACACTGTCTTTTCTAATTAATTTAATTAATGATTAGAAAGTATAACATCCCATAGCAGCTGCCCCAAGGTATGTTTACAGTATGAATTAAAATAGACACTTTTTACAACTGAGTTAATAGTACAGAACAACACAAAACACCTTCAGATTCACTTTGGAAGTAAGTGAAAATAAATTAAGCCACAGAAAAAAGTAGATTTTATAAATCAAATCGCTGATTCTTGATAGGTATAGGGAAGATGGGAAATAGACAGATATTTAAAATACTTAACCAAAGGCAAAATGAAAATCATAAATATACCAAATTAGAAAAAGTTGGCATATAAATAGTAAATGCAGATGAGATTTTTAAAAATTGGAGTACTATGTACAACTCAAATTTGGAAATCTCTAAATGAATAATGTTCTAAGCAAATATAAGTGAAATGAAGTTGAACATTTAATTGATGTAATGATTGAAATTTTAATAGTTATCCAAAAATTTAGCTTTAAAAAATTTCCAAACTAGAAATATGTATATGCAAAAATGTAAACTAAAATACAAGCAACTAGAAATCAAATACTAAAGAATAATACCCTTTGATGAGTAGGTCTTATGCCAAGAATTAAAGAATGGCTTATGTATAGTTTTCTAACTACTGAAACATACTATAAAATGGGTTGGCTTAAACAAAGGGAATTTATTGCCTCATGGTTTTGAAACTAGAAGAAGGACAAAACTGAGGTGTCAGAAAGGTGATGCTTTCTCCCTGAAGACCGTGGCATTCTGTGCTGGCTGCCAGCAATCCTTGGCTTCTCTGTCCCATGGCAATGCAAATGGTGGCCTCTTCCCCTTTCTCTTCTGGGTTCTGTTCACTTCCAGCTTCTGGCTGTTCCAGTGGCTCTTCTCTGTGCTTATAAAAGCTTCAGCTATTAAGTTCCACCCTCGCTCAGTTTGGGCACATCTTAACTAATAATATCTTCAAAGGTCCTATTGACATGCTTTTTGTGGGGGACATGATTCAATCCCCAACAGCTTACTATTAAAATATCTGTTTATACATGAGATTTATAAGGTAAACAAAATACATACACCTACATAATCCCCAAAATATTTTGCAATGGCACTTGAGAAAATACAAAATCCACCTGGAGATTTGGTAATAAGAAAATGGAAGGTGATTTCTCTAATATACTAAAAAACAAAAAAACCCCTATTTGAAACCAATATGTTGATACACAAATGAGATAATGGAAATATTTCTATGAAAATCAGGTCTAAGATAAGGCTGCCTGAATAGTACCAGTATTCAACATTATTCTATACATTTTTCCTGGTTTTTACTTAGAGCTTAATGCAATTTCAATAGGAATCTAAATGAGATTTTCTTTTGGGAGGAAGAAGAATACCTGACAGTGATTTTAAAAGTTAATTTGGAAAATAAGCAAGAAAATTTTGGAAATAATGATAAATGGGCTCTCATGCTACCAGATATTAAATCATCATTTTCATACTATACCAGAAATAAATTCCAGGTGTTTGAAAAATATAGATGTCAGAATGAAACAAAGGAACTAAAAGAAAGCATGTCAATGGTTATGATGAAACAGGAAAGGATTTTCTAAACATAAAAGTAGTGGGAAAATTACAAAGGAAAGGGTTGATTGCTTTGACAACATAAAAATTAAAAATTTCTTGATGTCATAAATAACAGTTATAGGTTTTATAAGTTGTAGCAATTTAATATGAAAAAGACTAACAATGCAATGGAAAAATGGATGAAAGGCCAAATAGACAATATGGAAAGAAAGAAATACAAATAGTAAACATTAGAAAAAGTTCGATCTCATTAATAAAAATTTGAATTAAAGCGATCATATTTTTTTAATATTTAAAAGTTGACAAGTTTTAAAAACAGAACGTGTCTATTATTTTATTAATATGCAGTGAGTTGGCATTCTCGGAAGTATGTATTTCTTGAGCTTTATGGGAAGCAGTGTTAATATGTATAACTGTACAAATGTTTATATTATTGAACCAATAAAGTAACTTCTAGCAATTTATCCTAAACAACCTGAGATGCAAACATAATTACGGACGAGGATTTTCATCCTAGCACAAGAGCAAAAGATTGGAAACAGCTTAAAATTCCTAAAGTAGAAAAGGTTAAATTATATTTCCATCCAACTCATATGTAGTCATTGAAAAGTATGTTTGGGAGAATATTTAAAGACATGGGAAAATGTTAAGTGAAAAATGCAAGAAACAAACTCTGAGTAGTATTGTTTTTAAATTTTTGTGTTAAGAAAAGTAGAGGAATTTTTTTAAACTAATTCAGAAGGAAACAGGATTATACTTGTCATCAAAAATGGAATATTTTTTCTCATTTCCACTAATTCTTCCTCATCTCTGTTCAAAAACAAAAACTCAAATGTTGTTTAAAAGAAAGCAAGGTTGATCTCAATCAAATTTTAGAAATTAAAACTTCTGAATCCTTGAAATTTTGGCGTGTTGCTATAAAATGTTAAAAGTATCACTTTGTCACTGTTTTATGCCTAATTCACTTAAACACAATTTTCCATGTACAAAGAGAAGAGATGCTTTTTAACTTTCAAATAAAATACTTCTTTGGAAAAATTACAGATTTCATTTTGATAGCTTCAACTTTGGATATCAGATTTTCAGAGTGCCAGCTATCCTTAAAAGCTATAGTCTTCTCGGTGCTGCTTCAATATTGTACTATGGGTAGACTTGCTATTCTTTAAAACTTTGCTTCTGGTTGATAAATGTTATGAGTATAAAGTGAACATTAAATCTTGTTTTGAAATAACATAAGAAATTTGTTTTATGTTTAAGATTAATGCAAACCTTTAAACAGGCAGTGTTTATTTTGATTATTTTTTTAAAAATTAAATGATTTTATTTCTATGGTATGTAAAATATCTGCTCTCTGAAAATTCTTCATCTAAAGACATCTCTCTTTAGATGAAGAAAAAAGTGAGAAACAAACTAAGGTCTGTTAATGAGTTGTCCCAGCACAAAATTTTAAAGTCTGCCTAAAATTATATATTTTTCTGGTTACTTCCTACCAAGAGTTGTTGTTTTCATGTTAACTTAATCTCATCTTTGACACAAGGAAATAGATTTTTAAAACTTTTAGGCAATTTACTGTGAACAGTCACTGACCCCATCCTGACACCTGTGCTAGAGTTTTAAGGAGTCCTGGTTATCTTTTTATTTTATGGGCCTGAAAGTTTTCCTGATTGAAGTGTCTTGGGTCAGTCCAGTTATGCAGTTAAAACAATGTCCTTTGAGTCCTTTCTGATTTCAGAATGGAAAATCACATCTTCCTAGTAGTATTGACTCCGTTTATAAGACTTGGTTAGTACAACTAACTCCTGTATTTAATGTCTCTTGATCAAATCACTTCAAATAAAATAATGTTTTCAGGTTATATCCATGTTAACTTGGGTTTTCTTTAGTGTAAGGTTCTCATCCAGGGGTGATTTTGCCCCAAGGGGTCATTTGGCACTGTCTGGAGTCACAGCTGAGGGTGGGGATGCCACTGGCATTTATCTAGTGTATAGAAGCCAGAGTTGTGGACAACATCCTACTGTGCACAGGGCAGCACCCCACAACCTAATTCTTTGTTAAGAATTATCCAGTCCCAAAAGTCAAGAGTGCTGAGGTTGAGAAATTTTGGTGTAGAATAAATGAAATGATTTGAAATAACATGATACTTGTTAGAATATTAACATTGTTATCAATTAGACCACATGCAAAACTTCGTTTCATGACTTGTGGATGTCCTCCTGTTCTGTCTGTCCATCTGTTAACTAATTGAGTCAGATGTGTTGGAATATCATGGATTATAGTCTTTTTATCTTGAATTTCTCTCTTCATTGAGTGAGGCTGAAGTATGCTTAGGAAATAGAGCTTCTTTACAGGGGCTTAAATAAAGATATCCCAAAAGGTTTTACATGTGTTTAAAATGAAGTGTAAGAAATCATGGTTTAATTTTGTGCATTTTCAATAATTTAATACTTAAAAAAATGTCATGATTATTAATTTTTTAAAAAAACACAAGCTGTGTGTTTGTAGATATGATGACTAGAAAGCATGATGTATAAATAGAAGATATAACTATGCTCCTCTTAAATTATTTTCTTTTAAAGTGCAATTAATTTGGATTAAATGCTTCATTGAAACGTTTCTCTTTGAAAAAAAAAATTCTTTAACTCTTAAGTTAAAGAGATTGTATAGGAAAACAAGGTTTACTTTTTAAAGTTTTGGAAAATCAAAGAGTGACTTTCTTATAATAAATCGCAGCAGGGGAAGTTCTTTAAATTTTTTTTTATTCTGTTAAGGAACTAAAAAGTCCAAGTATAGCTTTTGTCCACATGTGTAAAAAATTGAGCATTTAGCTTTTCCAGAAACAGCAGAGATTTAACATAAAAGAAACATATTTTGTGGAATTTTGGAACAAGTTGATTCTTGTCATGGACAGAGGCAAAACAGACTCAGAAATTGCTAGCAGTTGATGCTTGGGGGGTAAAACACTTCCAGACTCCGGGACCACTGCCAGCCTTAGGATGCCAACATGGGGACCAGGGCAACCCCTTGTAGTGCCTCCAGCTTTTCAGCCATCTTAGCATTTATGAAGGTTTCCATCCTCACTTTTTAAAAGGTTTAACTATTTCATGGGTACCAAAATGTAAATAATGTTTATTTTATACCTTAGTTTACATACTCTGGCATCACATTTCCTACTGAAGGTTCATTTCTTTGTAATGACCTGAGTATACTTACTTAAAGCAATCTCTTCAAAACTTGCGACATAAAAATCACATGGTTGACATGTGTTCATAACTTATTTTTTACAATTCAGTTAATCCTGACACAGTTTTTCCTTGAAGTAGATGAGGACAGAATGTGGCCTGTAATCCTCCCACTGCTCCCACTGCAGTGCATTTCCTTTTGTAGGTGATAGAAATCTAGACAACTGTGTTTTGTCCCACCCACACTCAGAACTCAGAAATGTGGGCAGCTCTGCCCCATCTCAACTAATGAAAATGTATCCCAACAGGAGTCACTAGACTAAGAGGCAACTAGTGTAATTTTTCATTACCCAGGAAGTCCAGGCATAGAAAGGGAGACAAAATGGTATTTTGTTCTTTGATCCCTGATCTAAGCAGCTTTACCTCAGAGGGGGAAAAAAAAACAAAGATTAATCTTTGTTTACGATTTGTTGAACCCTTCTCACAGTGTGATCTGAAAAGTAGAGAAAAAGAAAGAAATTTTAAATATCCCTCTTCTTTTTTGTTTAGCTAAAGTTTGTATATTTTACCATCCTGATATTCATTGTATAAGCAGTTTCCCCTGACCTTAAATAATATTTTCTCCCTGTTAATGGGAAAGTGGAGGAAAACACTAAAATTCTCTAGTTACCTTAGTTGCAAGTGAGAAGAGAATGAGAAATGAGTTTAGCTCACAGTGAATTATGCAATGTAAAGTGTGGGTGAGAGATAAAAAATGTATCACAGCATACTCTTTTTTTTTTTTTTTCCTTAATCATTTCTTTGATGTCTAAGCAATGGTAATGCATGGAATATACATATTGTATTGAAGTTTAATTTTTAAGCTGAAATTTTATGCAGGGTCAAATTTTGATACCTAAAGTACATTATTTTTGTGCTAATGTATTTTTCAGTGATTATGAGAATGGATTATTACAATATATAATTTTGCTACAGGTATATATATATTAAACACTTAAAGCTTTATGGAAATATTTTAGCATCAAAATTTGTGATTATATACATAGTATTATTTCAGACATGCATATTAAGTGATCAGCAAAAGACTATTAAGCATAGAAACATACTATATTAGAATAAAATTCTTTGGGAGAAAGAACAGAAATAGGAGCTTAAGAAGGCTAGTGAATGAAATAAAATTCCCAATGTTAAAGAAATAGTTTGTTTATGTTTTTTAAATGGACAATGGATATCAAATCATTACAGCGTGTATATTCCATTGAACACATTTAACAAGTGTTAAAAACTCTGTTTTCATTTTTGTTTTTATTCTCAGAAATCATTTAATCATACATTTATAAAAAATACATATTAAGTAGCGATCATCATTTGGGAAATACATGTATATTTTGTGATGGTTATAATAATAGCTAACATCTTTTGAACACTTACAATGTCAGGCATGACATTTGTGCTTTACATTAGTATTCTTATCCTTATAAACAACTCTGGGAGTTAGGTACTGTAATTCCCATTTTACAGTGGGGAAACCAAGCCAAAGACAAATCGGATATCAAAGTCATACAGCTCGTGGTGGAGTTGGGATTCACACTCAGGCAATATGATTCACTACCCTGCACTCTTCACTGCTGGTTTCCAAGTCTTATGTGACTCATGAAACTGAGCTTTTTTTGTCAAGCTCTGTGACAAGCTTCAGTGATAATGATGAGGGACAGGACAAATAACAATAAGCTAATTAGTGTTAGGAAAAAAATAGGGTTTAGAGTGATATAGTTTTACCTGGGGTAAATAATAAGTATATAATAATAAGTTGTGCTGTAAATTTATACTTTAAAGTATGATCTGAAAAGCAAAAATTAGGTTAAGCAGTGGTTATTTGCTTGACCAATAAGATGACCTTTTTTCTGGATGACTTATTTTATCGATTTAGTTTTTAAAAATTAAACAGTGTAATACTGCAGAAAGTTAAAATACAAAATCCTTCCATTTTAACACTACAGTTTTATAATTGAGTATTCCTAACCACATTTATATTTTCATATAAAGATTTTTTTCTTGTTTAAAGAGAAAATTACCTAAGTAAATGAAGTATATTTTCATTGGAAACATTTAAACAATTGAGGGAAATGCAAAGAGTGAAAGTCTCTTTTTACATCTGCCCTTTGTTCTCAATTCCATCCTACTTCTTAAAGGAAACCATAATAACAGTTTTATTACTGCAATTAAATACATATGTATACATAGTTCTTGTATAGCATGACTTTTATGCATGAATGTGTATCCTACTTTTTTTTTTTTTTTTTACATATTTTTTCATGTTGTTACATCATCTTCATTTTTCATACTTGAATGATTGACTAATGTTTAGTTGGTGTGTTAGTCAGGGTTCTCTCGAGTTGACACATTAGCCTAACCATCACAGTTGGCTAGATATGCCATAATTTATTTAACCTATTGCTGGACATTTGGGTTGTTTCTAGTTTTTCAAGTTTTTCATTCCCTTATCTAATCATCTTGCAGCTTATAGATTTTAACATTCTTTGGATCCTTTCCTTTCCTTAGGATAGATTTCTAGAGGGAGATTACTGGAAGGGACTCAAGTGTTTTTGGGTTTGAGAGATACTGTCATATCTGTAGACAAAAAGGTTGTCCCAATTGGTAGTGGCACCAGCATATACTCTGGTCTTTCTGTACCTGGGAGAGACATCTGAAGGGATTGGATGTGATAGCCGGACATAGAACACACACTTATTTTTTGCATGAAGGAGCCCACATTCTGTGATATTGCTATTGTGTAAATAGAGACCTGCCTATATTCCTCTTACACCTCCACCTATGCTACATTCTTTTCTAGAAACTAGTTTAATTATAGGGGAAAAGCCAGTAATAGTTGGCCTGTGTAGTGATTTAATGACTAAGGGAGGTGCTGACCAAGTGACCTTGAAAATGTTAACCTAAATAGGGAAAACAGAAAAGAAAATTTTTATTTTAGAAACTAGCCCACATCATGGTGCCATGGTACTTTAGTCTTGAGCTAAAAGACCTATCACTTCCTTCAGTGTTTGCTCTATAACCTTTGCCTGCATGCCAGAAAATCATGTGTATATTTCTGGTATTTGGTGAATTGAAGTGACTTTTTGCTTTGTGACATTTTGCCTTAGAACTGAGATAAGGAGGTTGCTTGCAATAGATGCTTTGTAAAGTTAATTTACTGCTTTTGGTCAGAGCCAACTTTTGGATTTGTTTTGTAGTTTTTGTATCCTATCGTGAATGCCTGGTGATAGCAATTCTATCAATATGTGTAATATGTAATATTAGTTTTTAAAGTTTTATTAGATTTCTTGAAAGGGTCATTTATACATCATGTCATACTAAAAACAAGGACAGATACAAGTTGGTATAGTATTTTAGAATGTGTAAATGATAGAGGAAATTATTTAGCTCAGCTTGCTCGTTTTATAGATGAGAAGTCTTTTGGGGTTCACAATAGCCTTTGAGACCCTGTTGAATGCAGTCGTTCTTCCTCCCCCTAGTGAGGCCTGACTCCCACATGGGAGGCCTGGGGTTTGGTTCCCGGTGCCTCCTAAAGAAGACAAACAAACAGTAAGCAGACAACGAGCAGACATTGAGCAAAAAAAAAGCCAATCTTTTTTACTTTATTTTAGTTTTAGTTTCTCTAAATTATTATGTATTTTCTTTCTTACATTTAAACCTATCATTATTTCATTTTCCTATTAATTGAATTTGGAAATATTCTTGGCTTCATTTTTGAAGAGGCTTTGGATCACAGAAGGGTTACAACTATGGCAGGGGAGGATCAGTGGGGTGGGATGTCAGTGATGGGGGGATACATGGGAGGAAGTTCACCTGGGCATACATATAAGGTATATAAATATGTTCAAATTGTTCATGGAGCATTGCCACAGTGGGTGGAGATTCACACAACAACTGAAAGATTATTGAATTCCCATCCTGGGGATCTCTGCCACATTCTCTAATGGATCAGCAACAATCCTCCAAGTGCAGGGGCAATGACTAGTGAAGAAGGATGGTCTATTGATGGGCCCTTGATGCTGATGACTATGCTTGTGAGCCTTTTGCTCTTGAATTTGCAACTTAGCCTAGTGTTGTAGAGTGCCTAAGAGTTGCATCCTGGGAGCCTCCTTGTTGCTCAAATATGGCCTCTCTCTAAGCTAAACTCAGCATATAAATGCATTACCTTCCCCTGAGCATGGGACATGACTTCTGGGGATGCGCCTCCCTGGCATCGAGGGATTACTACCAAGCACGAGCTGGTGATACAACTGGAAAAAGACCTTGAATAAAAGGGGGAAAAGGTAAAGTCATATCAGTGTATATGGCTAAGAGACTTCAAAATGAGTCAGGAGGTCATCAGAGAGGTAACGCTTATGCATGTCTCAGCAGGATCTCATAGGCAGCCAAGGTAGATACTACCCCAAATAGTGGGGAACCTGAGGGCACTGGAGACACCCAGGGCCTATGGTCATGGCAGATAGCTCCAGAGTTTGGTGCCTTGCCAATGGCCCTACTTTGGAGTTTGTGCTCCTGAGTGTGCTAGAGTTGGACTCGGATGTGACTTCTCTACACATGCCTCTTCTGTCCCTTTTATTTAAACCTGTAGTTGGTGCTGGTGTTGGTAGGTGTACCAACACCAAGAGACTTTAATCTCTGGGCTGTCCATGTGCCAACTGGGCCCTGAAATTCAACAGAGTTGCAATACCTACTCTCTAGTTCATTGGACTCACCCAGGACAACTAACAAGGAGATGATGATGGACAACGACCATCCCAAAGAACTGAGAGAGTCTACAACTGCAAGCAAGAGAGTCCCATCCATCTGCCTCCTGGCATCAAAATCTCCTCTCAATTAGAGGTGAAGTGGGCAACACCATCCCAGAATCCTCAGGATTGGGGAATGAACTATGGACTAAAGTAGACTTACTAGTGTTCTACTATAGACTTATTGTGGTTCTAGCAATGGAAGAAACTGTATCATTCATGTGGAGGCAGTGGCCACTAGAGATTTTGAGGGTGGGGAGAGGGAAATACAGGTGAAATATGGGGGCATTTGGGGGACTTGGGAATTGTCCTGAGTGACATTACAATGACAGATACGGGCCATTACGTATCTTGCCATAACCTACAAAATTGTGTGGAAGAGAGTGTAAACTACAATGTAAACTATAATCCATGCTTAGTGGCAATGCTCTAAAATGTTTTCATCAATTGTAACAAATGTACCACACTAATGAAAGATGTTGTAAATGTGGGAAAATGTGGGAGTTGTAGGAAGTGGGGCATATGGGAATCCCCTATATTTTTATGTAACATTTATGTAATCGAAATACCTTTTTTTTTTAAAAATAAAAAATATATTAAAACTAAATGAGCAGGGAGCAGATATGGCTCAAGCAGTTGAGCACCTGCCTCCCACATGGGAGGTCCTGGGTTCAGTTCCCTGTGCCTCCTAAAGAAAAAACAAGCAGACAACTAGCAAACAACAACAACAACAACAATGAGCAGACAGACAAGGGAGCCATGGGGGGGGGCGAAATGAAACAATTTTTTTGTGTATGATCAGCTTACTTGCAGACCACAGTGCAGTTCAAGAACCTGTGATTTGGCCCATTTCACTCTTTTCCCTTTAGTTGTGGAAGTACTTATTTTCAGTCTTACAGTCGTTTATTTTTCTGGAGAGTGAAAGTTAAATTTAACCAACCATGGTTATCCACATTCTAAGGGTGCTGCCTCATAGGATAGGAACTAATTGACTCTAAACTATTAAGTTGCTTTGTGAAGAAAAATAATGCTAGAATCCGTATGTGTTGCAGGAATCCTGAACAATATCCCTGATTTAAAAATTAAGTTCATGCATTTATTATTATTATTTTTTTATGTAGAGTACCACATTTGAAACAGTAAGACTAACTTTCATGAATATTCTCCCTGTGTATTTTTAGGACATTTTAATTGTAGTGTGATGCAGCTGTCAGACTCTCAGCACAAAGTGTTGGAAAGCTCCCTATTCATTAGAGGTTCACTTCCACAGTAGTTTAATTTTCTGAGCCTAAGGACTGTTTAAATGAAATGACGCCTACCCAGAGGAAGTATATCGTTTTTCCTTATGATTTTGGGCTCTGTTTAAGACTTGATATTGTGGAGGTTTTATTTTAAATTTTTCTTTTTTGTTTTATAGGCTTCTCTACATGTGAGCATAAAGACATATTATTATATTTGAAAATGTTGTTCTTTTAGTTTGCCCACATGCTAAGTCATTAAAACACCATTTTAAGTTGTAGAAGATTAATTTAAATATCTGAATATTGGGATTTTCTGATGCAGATATTAGTTACATGGTTGTATTTCTAAAGTTTATTAAACATATAGTCTTTAGTAGCAGTTGTTATATAATTTCAGTGGTATATTATTAGGGCTGACACATCCCATTATGAAAATGTAAATTAAAAGACATTTTTCATTTTATAAAAAGCAAAGTTGTGAAAATTCAAACTTCTAAACGCCCACTTGGGTGACTTAATCTAAATTTTTACATTTTATATGTCACCTCTTGATTTAAATTGAGGTTTATATCATTTAAGTATAATACAGTAGCCCAGATTTCACATATAGATCAAAATTTTAGAAGTTTTAAAAGTGATTTTCAGGGAAGCGGGTGTGGCTCAGTGGATGGAGCCCCCATTTACCATATGGGAGGCCCGGGTTCGCTTCCCGACGCCTCCTTGTGAGGGCAGGCCGGCTCGCGCGGCGCCCTGGGCTGATGCAGCAAGACCTCACAGCAAGGGGGAGATAAGCAGACACAGAGAAGACACGCAGCGAATGGATACAGCAGCACAAGCAGCAAGGGGGGGATAAATAAATAAAATAAATAAATCTTTTTTTTTTTAAAAAAAAAAGTGATTTTCACTTCCAGAACATCCCCCCTTAGGCAGCACCAATGTCTTAATCACTTGTTGAACTTCTAGGAGTTGAGAGGGTTGTGATCTGTGAGATTTCTGCCCTAAGGAGCTGATTATATGCTTTGGAGTCCAGAAAATACAAATTGAAATTTGACTTAAATATATTCATTTCCTATAACACACAATCCCATTATAATATCTTTGAATGAAACGAGGTTCACATTTATCCAATGATGGGAAAGGAAAGACACAACATTTGTTGCCAGGTATCACACCAGACCCTTTACACATGTTGCCATTTAATTCTCAAGACCATCATGTGGTAGGTATAGGGTGATATCCCCACTCAAGGATTGTAGTGAACATGTTCAAAGATCCTGTGTCCTTTGGTTTCAGTTACACATCTTGAATGTGATAATACATTTAGCCTATGGAGCCTTTGCTCCAGACATCTCTTTATTTGCTCTGAGAGCTGGTTTCCAAGATTCAAAAGAAAATTGCTTTCATTACTTTATAATTATTCCTAATTGTTTTCCAGCATGTAGTATGTGACATGATTTATTCATTAGACTGGCTCTGAATAGCTTTCCAGGCTTTTCCCAGAACTTATATTCAAGTCCATGATGAAATGTGACACCATCATAGATATTCAAAAGAATATGTTATAGAATGCAATTCTAAAGTTGTTTAGGATACTTTGAGCTGTTTGGTAAGTGGGAAAACAGAATCTATACTATATTTATACTATCTGAATATGGTTATGCACATAGACAAATACTATAAAAGAAAATGAAAATCAAAACAATTTTTCTTAGTGATAGGATTATGGATGACTTTTCTTTCTCAAAATTTCCTTTATTAATGTGATTATGCAATAAATTAAAGTCAGTATTTTAAGCAATATCAGCATGATTGGATATGATGAGTTGACTCAAGAGAGTCCACTACCTACAGACCTTATTTGAATTTTGCCATTTGTCCCACTAAGAAGTCATTCTCATAGTGTCTGTGAGCAATAGAAAAAAACAGATGTTTTTTGGTTAATGAATAATTAATTCATATGTTAATATTATGTGTCTTCTCTGTGCTAGGCTTTCTATTAGGTACTTGAGGAACAAGGATAAATAAAACAAGGCCCCTGCCTTTGAGGAACTGGCATTGTAGTAGAAAAGACAGACACAAA
The DNA here is from genome assembly GCA_029593785.1 of Cabassous unicinctus. Lineage (NCBI taxonomy): Eukaryota > Metazoa > Chordata > Mammalia > Cingulata > Chlamyphoridae > Cabassous > Cabassous unicinctus. Next base: position 5,330 of record JAQZBX010004966.1, on the reverse strand, counting down.
TAGTAATAATTGTAAAAGTTAGGGTGATGCTGAAATAGGCCAGGGTGATTCAGGGACTGTGACTTAACGGAGAAGAGGGGCAGCTACTCTTCCTAGGGACACTGGAGATGTTTACAGAGGAGATGACAAGTTTATTAAGGCATTCCAGATGATGGAATAACTTGTTTTACTCTTTTAATTTGTTTTAATTTTGAAGGACTGTCTCAGGTGATGGGAGTATATATTTCAAGTTTTTAAATTTTTAAAATATGTTTTAAAGTTTTTTGCAGTAACTTTCAACTTGCAAAAAACGTTGCACAAATTGTACACAGAGAGTCTATATCCTTCACTCAGTTTTCTGTAATGGTAACATCTTCCATAACTATAGTACAACTATCTAAACCAGGATAGTGATATTGATACAACATTATTAACTAATCTACTTATTTGAATTTTGCCAATTTTCCCACTGATATCCTTTTTCTAGTCCAGGATCCCACATTGCATTCACTTGTCATTATCTCTTTAGTCTTCCTCTTATCTATAATAGTTCCCTAGTCTTTTCATGAATTTGACACTTTTGAAGAGTTCTAGCCATGTATTTTGTATAGTGCCTTTCAATTTTGGTTTGTCTGGTGTTTTATCGTGATTAGATTGAGGTTATGCATTTTTGGCAAGAATAATGCAGAAGTGATATTATATACCCTTCTCAGGGTACCATATCAGGAGGTACATGATCTCAGTATGTCTTATTAAAGATATGTCTTAAAAATGTTAGTGATGTTAACACTGATAACTGGGTTAAGGGGGGTATCTGCTAAGTTTCTCCATTGTAAATTTGCTATTTTTCTCTTAGTAATTAATAAATATCTTATAAGGAGATACTTTGCAATTATGCAAATATCTTCTCATCACACTTTCACCTACTAATGTTAGCATTCATTATTGATTTTGCCCACAACAGTTATTACTATAGTGTTAGTCAAATAGTAATTTTCTATTTCCATCATCATTCCTTCTACATTTATTGATTGGAATTCTACATTAGGGATGAACTGTTCCTTCTCCCTCATTTATTTATTTGTTCAGTTATATATGTTAATATGGAGTAATAATTATTAATTTTTTTATTTTATGGGTTATAATTCTTTACAATCATTTATTATGTGGCTTAAAATGTCCCAGGTGTGGCCATTGGGAGCCTCATCAAGTTGGCTCTTTCAATATGCCTATTGAGGACCTATTTAAGGATACACATAGGAGTAAGGATTATAGGGACTTCAGCAGGTTCATAAGTAGACCTTGTGGCATGCAAAAATGCAACAGCTGCTCTAGGCCCACCATTCTCAGGTTTCTTCTACTGCTTCTACTTCTTCAATGGCCCCTACCTTTACCTGCTTCCCACCTCATGGCTCCTTCGTAGCCATGTGTTTACAAGCATGCTTTCTATTCATTACACACATCTCCTGGTTTCTGTGAAACTCTGTGTCTCTCTTGGTGTGGTTGGCATTAAAAATCCTCAATACTAGGGCCTGTAGTATGTAATTGAGTTGGTTGACAACTGTCCAATAATTGAGCACCGTGAAAGGCTGTTAGCCTCCCTATTCTTGACCTACAGATGGCTCTTTTTAGGTGAACACCTGTGACAGTTTGACGTTGTTTTATGGATCCCCAAAAGAGAAAGATTATGTTTTTGAACTAATCCGTTCCTGTATGTGAGACTCTTAATTGGACTACGTCAATGAGGCATGACTCAGGTTAAGTCTCCGCCCTCTTATTGGAGCTGATATAAAAAATGGAGAGAGACTGACACACCGGAAAAGGAAGCTGCCGTGTTTGACCCGGCCATGTGAGAGAAAGAACTCCAGGGAAGGCAGAGATGTGCGGCCATCTTCGCCACGTGGCAAGATCCCAGACTCACCAGTAGCTGACTTTGGTGAGAGAAAGCATCTCTGCTGATGCCTTGATTTGGACATTTCACAGCTGTAAGCTTTTACCCCTAATAAATTTCCCATTATAAAGGCCAACCGTTTCTGGTACTTTGCATCGGCAGCCCTTTGGCAAACTTAAAACAACACCTATGATTAGTTTTGAACAGAGGTGCTGTGGTTGTGGTCGTATGATGCTGAAAACTATGTGTGAGGAACTTGCCTCAGAAGGGGCTGTGAGTATTGAGGGCATCTAGGAGTTCAATGTCTATTTGATTCTAAACTGGGGCAATTTTGTTCCCCAGGACACATTTGGAAATGTCTGGAGACATTTTTGTTGTTACGGTGGGGGGGTGGGGGAAAGGATGCTACTGGCATCTAAAAGGTAGAGGCCAGTGAAGCCACTGAACATCCTACGATGCACAGGCTGGCACTCCACAAAAAAAGAATTACTGGGCAAAATATCAATAGTGCTGAGACTGAGAAACCCTGGCCTAATTTGATGGGTATAATATAAGAGAGAAAAATAGCGGTTTTGGAATGGCCAGGGTAAAGGGTGCAGGTACGTGTGTATGGTGGAGTATGGGTATTTGAAATTAAAAAGTTAGGCAAGGGTAGGATTATGCACAGAATAGAATGCTTTCCTAAAGGATTTGGACCTCAATCACTGGGCTATGGGTTGCCATTAAAGGATTATAAGAGGATCAGATTTGCATTTTAGAATATTTACTCTGGAGAGTGTGAAATGAGTTCACAAAGAGTCCTAAAGAACTGGAATGTCCCAGGATGGGGAAGCCTTTGAGGATATTATTTCAAAGTTGCAATATGTTTTACAGTTTCCTAAGTGCTTATGGGAGATAGCTTCTAAACTCTATTCTAGATAGGAAGCAGAATTCCTAAAAAAAAAATGCAAGTACTTGCAGAGGGTGAAGGTTTGGTTTTAGCAGAAAAAGAAGATAGAATGGTCAGGGTAGTGGAGTCTCAAGTCCATGGGCAAAAAGTATTTGGTTCGAGAGCATGTAAAATCTTAAAAGTGACAGGAAAGCAATGGTATTTTATTTTAAATTTTGGTGGAAAAAAGGGCATTAACGTTCCCTGTGATTTTTATGTTGTCAAACTTTTTTGGATGTTTGTGGCAGTACAGATATCAGGGTTGTTATTCAAAAATAATGCTGGCAATGTTGGTAAATTGCCTTTTGTATGAGCTGCTGGACTTATGAATACTTTTCCCCCTCCTTTCACTAACATACACCTGAAATGATCATTATGTGATTTGTGACTGTGAGGCAAGTTGATGTTTGGGAAAACCTGCCACTGCAGTATAAAAATTACTGCAATATTCTTCCCCCAATAACACATTTTATTTATGAATGATTTAGAAATACATTCACTGTGACAACTAAGAAACTTGAATACAAAGGTGCTTCTTGGTAGCATTATAAAAGAATACCTTTTCTTAAACATTATTAGAGTAACTTAGAAAACAAATGGCCCAGACTTCACACACACACAAAAAGCTGAGTTAGGTCATAATATGTTTTACTGGTATACTTAAAAAATTTTGATAGCTTTGAAAAATGTAAATGCAGTTTTGGTTAATAAGATTTGTTCTCAAAGGCATAGTGTTAAAAAATAATTTGTTATTGGAGAATTATCCTTACTTTGTTTGGAAAACCAATACTGTTTCTTCCTAAAATCCTAAAATCAAAATTTTCTTCTTTACTCGTGAAAAAAGAAATCAGTTTGAAGAGGTACCTAATCTCAATTAATGAGTTGGCTTCATAAGCAGTTGTATTTGCAGTTTGCATGCTGGTATATTTAGACTAATCTGGTGACACACAATTTTGTATTAATTATATTGTATAATGTGGTTAATGGCTTCCTCAAACTGTATTTAGAGCAGTTTAGGCATTGATATGGGGAAATGAGAAAGCAGGATGAAATGAATTTTTTTTGCAGGGAAGTTTCTTACAGGATAGTTTCCTTGGTAAGCAAACATCCAGTCTACTCTATGAATCTGGAATGCTAAAGTAAAGCTGTGGTGCTCAGAAGTACTTAACACATTTTCACTGAGAGCCCCTGTCTTAGATTCCTGGGGCTGCCATAACAACACATTATAAACTGGGTGGCTTAAAACAACAGAAATTTATTGCCTTTTGGTTTTGGAGACTAGAAGTCCAAAATTACAGTGTCAGCAGGGCCATGCTCCCTCTGAAGTCTCTAGGGAAAAATCCTTCCTTTCCTCCTCCAGCTTCTGGTGGTTGTTGACAATCCTTGGCTTGTGGCAGCATAACTCCAGTCTCTCCCTCCATCTTCACTTGGCTACCTTCCTTCTGTATGTGTCCAAATTTGCTGCTGCTTAAAAGGACATCAGTCATTGCATTAGGGCCTGCCCTAGTCCAGTATGACTTCTTCTTAACTTGATTACATCTGCAAAGACCCTATTTCCAAATAAGGTTATATAGACAAGTACCAAGAGTTAGAACTTCCTATCTTTTTAGGGAACATAATTCACAACGGCTCCTGACTGCCCAACTTATTCAGAATGTAGATGAGGTGAGATCCCTGCTCTTGAGGCACTTATATTGTATTTGGTGAGGAAATTTAAAACACATGACAAAATTAGAGAATGGTATTAGAATAGGTATCGTAACTCAGCTAAAGGATGGAAGAGTGAACCAGAGGAGTCGAGATGAAGAAATAGAATGCAGAATAGGCTAAGGCGGTGGGACTGATTTAGAGACACTGCCTACTCCCATCACCATCACAACACGCGTACACACACACAGAGCGGTAGGGGAAATGCAAGAATGAAGACATTTGGCAATACTAAAAGAAAATGAGAACAATGTCAGAACTCGGTAGGAAATGAGTTTAGAGAAGTTTGGAGGGGGTGGACTTAACTTCAGACCTGGGGCTAGACTGAGAGAGAGAATCTGCTTTTGATGAAACAATGATGTAATGGAAACTACTTTGAGTCTGCCGGCTGTGCAGTTTTAAATGGAAGGATGGGCACCAGCACAGTCTGTCGGGAAGCCCCTTGAGCACTCTAGGTGCGGTCAGTGGAGCACAGATGAGCAGGGCAGAGTGAGACAGAGGCAGAGGGGTGAATCAGAGAATCCAGACTGCAGGAAAAATTAGAGTGCTAAGAGGAATGTGGCATTTGAAAAGAGCTACTCCAGTGCCCTTTATACGAGTGCCAAACTGCATAGTTGCCACTGTAGGAACACTTCAAATCTTGGGTTCCTAAGGGGCCACTAAATATTAAATAAGCAGAAATATCAGTTATCACAAGTAGAGCTTGTACAGTAATTTTATCATTTTGTTGAGGGGTATGGCAGCTTGTCATTATGTCTAGGTAGGAAACATCCTAATTTTCTCCTAGGAATAAATTCATTCATTTAAAAAAAATACCTACTTTAT